>SCDY01001264.1:0-52826 GCA_004143825.1 Drosophila micromelanica
CCAAAATGCCATCAAACATGCAAATCGGTTCAGTTTTGAAAAAGTTATGGGATCTTGAAATATGGGAATGGATCAGAGAACTTTACATGTCAAATTTGTTGTAAATTTTGGCATGATTTTTGACCAAATATTTTACCCCCTCAGAATCACTTCAAATTATGTTTTTTATGCTAATTATTTTCAAAAATTGAGATATTTTGAATGTAGAATCAAACTAGAGGTCAAACCAAAATGCCATCAAACTTGCAAATCGGTTCAGTTTTGACAAAGTAATGGGATCTTGAAATATGGAAGCTATGGATCAGAGATCTTTGCATGTCAAATTTTTTGTAAATTTTGGCATGATTTTTGACCATAAATTTGACCCCCTCAGAACCACTCCAAATGTTGTTTTTTATGCTAATTTTGAAAACCACAATCGAATAAAAATATAAGTTCGCAATTCTAAAAATTTTTTTTTTGAAAATTCACAAGGGGGGAGTAGATGATATTTTGACCAAAAAATTCGACAAAAATTTATTTTCAAAAGTTGATATATTTTAAATGTAGAATTAATCATTAGAATTAGTGGACAAATCATGACCAAAATGCCATAAAACATGCAAATCGGTCCACTTTTGAAAAGTTATGGAATTTTAAAATACTGATTAAACATTTTTAGATCTAGCTCAAAAAATTGATCCATGGAGTATAAAAAATATAATAATATAATAGTTGACGATAGAAATTAGAAATTTATATGGTGTAGTATGCTTGTAATAATATTAAAAAAAAACAGCGTGAACAGGGCGAGGAGCTCATCGTTAGTTGTGCAATCCTTTTGCCCGCGTTCACGCGCGCAGCTGCTGAATTTGCCTTGAAACGTGAATAATGTTGAAATTTAATTATACATAATTCAAACACAATTCGAAACGGTAAATCTGCGTTGCTCTGCTGCAAGCGCACGACTGAATGAGCCACCCACCCAGCCGGCAAGCCGCACTGAATTAGCGCCACCAACACCAGCAACCGTGCACCCGCCATCAGCTGCAGCTGCAGCAACACCAGCAACAGCAGCAGCAGCGGCAGCAACTCGCCCGTCATTTGCTCACACACTCTAATTAGTTAAGCGAAGCGTGGGAAGTGAGCAGCTTTTGAGGAGGTGGGCGTGTGGTTGTGCCAGTCTGTCTGTATGTATGTGTGTGTGTGTGTGTGTGTGTGTGTGTGTGTGTGTGTTGCAGCGGTTGCATCTTTTGTTAAAGCCATGGCACTCAACGTGTTGCCGGGGTAACAACGCTGGCGTAGTAAAAAATTTTTATGCGATTCTCTTTTTTATTTGCACAATAATCATGACAACAACAACAACAACGACGCGTAAATAACGGCGAAAATAATGTGCGCCTTTAGTTGCTCGACATCGAGATAAGCTGCACCACGACTTTTTAGCATCAGCTCACGGATAACTCAAGGAATTTCAGTTAATGCAAATCCGTATTTTTATTAGTTATGCCAAACTGGAAGGGTGCGAAATATTGATGTAGTTAAATTAGCTGAGGAACCACCGATTGTTGCCAATTTCAAATACCCCGCGCATCTGATAGTGTCTAGGGTAGCAAATAACGGCACACGACACTCGATTGCCCAACCATGCTGCCTGGCACGGTTATATTTCAAAACTATGGCATTTTGCCTGCTGCTGGGGCAAAACTGGGAGACAGAGGCCGAGGTGTGGGTGGGTGGGTGTGTAACGGGCTGATTCAGGCTGTTTGTTGGTTGAAAATTGGATGCATGGGCATCTGCGTATCTGTATCTTTGCAACGGTAATTAAATTGCAGCTGCCTTTTGTTGCTGTCGCTGCCTCTGCCTCTGCCACTGTTGCTGTCGTTGCGCATGAATCAAGCGCCAGCCTAAAAGTAGGCAATTCTTTTTTGCTGCCTCCGGCAAAGCTGCCAGCCGTGCCGTGCTTGTCGTCTGTATGTGTGTGTAAGTGTGAGTGTGTGTGTGTGTGTGCTAGGCGTATGCCCAAGCTGCAGAGTTTTTGACAATGTAAATCGAATTTGTAGTGGGCAATTTTACACAAAAGAGACGGGCATACATATACAGATAGAATAAGGGAGATAAAGATAGAGAGAGAGAGAGAGCAGAAGGGGGAAAAAATGCAAAAGCTTTAGTTTCTGACAGCTTAACGCTAGGATGCGTGCGCATTTCTTTAATTCATAATAAAGAATTGTCATCGCTGTTGAATGCATTTGCTTAAGCGTCAAGCGTCCCACACCCCCCTGCCCTCATGTGTGTGGGTGTGTGTATGTGTGAGTGTGTTTGTTTGTGTGAAATTCTGTTGAAAGCGTTTTGAAAGAAGATGCTCTTGCATACATCCTGGTTTATGTATATATGTACATATCGAGTGTTTATCTAGGCGAATTGCACTTGAGATTTGCACTAATGGACACAGAACTTATTGCCCAACTGTCCCCTCCGTCCGTCCCTCTCTCGGTCGGATTATTGGTCGGCTGCCAGCTCGATTGCCAAAGTTAGCAAGCTGGAATGCATCATCAGCCTGGTAATTATCATCATTAATTTACAGTGGAAAATGGTCGAGAATATATCAAAAGAAAGTGATGGAATCCAAAAATTAAACAGATATCATAGAGTAGACTAAATATGCACAACAATGGGAATAATCAAAATGACGTCGAGCCAAACAAGTTGCAAATTTGCGAGTAAATTGCAACTGGAGCGAACTAAGGACGAACCAACGACGACCCATCGTCCAAGCATGTGAGCAATGCGAGTAAACGCAAGCAACTGCCAACATTTGAACAATCAGATAATGAGGGGGCTGCAGGGTGAGGGGAGGGGGAGGGGGGTGGGGGTGCAACGAAGATGATTTTGTGGGCGAGACTGGCAGCCGCAGCTACTTTGAATAGCCGCAAGCTGTTGACAGCAGTTGGCCAACTGCAAAACCAGCAGCTCACTAGAGCTTAGAGAATGGATTGGTGTGTGGTGAATGGAGAAGTGTGTGTGTGGGGGGGGGGGAGGAGCTGAGGAGCCAACCAACTCTGCTTGACTCTGATCGGGCTGTAAATCAACGAGTGTTAAGCATTTTAATTGCAGGCATTAATTTAGACATGGCCGAAACACTTGATGTTACAGTTGTTGTTGCTGCTGCAGTTGTTGTTGCCATTGTTGCCAATGTGCTGCCGGTTTTTGCCAATGCACCTGCAAGCAAACAAGTCGGCAATATGCATACTGAACAACACACAGAGGGAGTCGTGCGCAATCAAAAGTGCCTCAGCATAATAAATAATTGCTCTGTGGAGCTGCTGGCTTAACGGCCAGACAGAAAGGCACTTGGCCAAAATGACGGGCCGCCGGACAAGAATGAAAGTCTCTGTGTCGCAGCAGCAGCAGCCGCATTTGTCTCACATCGTTGGCATTTAATTAAAACGCATGCAATTTATGCAAAGCAATTGGCGGGCATACACTTTTAGGCGGCAGTGTTGCACAATTCCCATAGTTAGTTCGTTCCCAAAAAAACATATTGTATAGTCAGTTTTCAAAAATAAATTGTGCAGACAAACAAATAAGTAAAGTTGGAAAAAAAATAAGATATATATATATATATATATACTTACCTTGGAATTATTATACTAAATATAAATATAAATAAATATATCAATATGCGATTGTAAACTTATATCCGAAATTTAGTTTGTTTTGTTTTATTTGCTTTTTTTCTCTGATTTTTATTTTATTTTTAGATTTTAATTCTTGACAAAATTAAAGCGTACAGCAAGATTATTTCCATAGAAACCAAGATGAAAATAATCCGGCTTTGAGTTATTTTTAATGTAACACTTATTCACGTTTCTTTAGTTTGTTTTCATAATGCTTTTAAACTGAACTATTCAGCTTAATGTATGCAATTTACAGCGCATAAACGCTTCGGTCTAGCTGATAGTTTGGCTGTGAAAGTGGCGCAGTCATCATATTAGAACGCAATTATACAATTGCTTTTCTATTGCCAGGACAACAAAATGCGTTTCCAGCCAGCCTGTCGACCCAGGGCTTGTTTCGTGCATAATTTATAATGCAGGACATATTTATGCACACACACACACACATACAGTATTTCATAGATTAACTAAATGCTGCCACGCCCACAGCTTGCATCGATGCGTTCGGTTGGCATTTACAATTTATTGCACAAACGACCTGTTGGGCGTTGTATTTAAATTGAGTTCGCTGTTGAGCGAGGTTTTGGGCCGGTGCCAACGGACGCTAGGTGGCGCTGTCGTGCTGAGCCGATTAACGCCGCTGCCTGAAAGCGGGCAACACGTTGCAACAAAAGCCCCAAAAACTAAAGTTGCACAAAGGCCGGCGCCAGGACGCCAACAGCCAACAGCCAACAACTTTGGCCTTCGTTCGGTTTTGGACTAATGGCAGTGCCAGCCTATAAACGTTGAGTTTGTCCTTTCGCTGCAGGCGCACCCGCTGCCGGGCCCGCCCGCAGTCGCGTCTCTGGCCGCCAAAGCAGCTTTTGGAAAAACTTAGAAGCGGCAGGTTCGTGCGTCGCCGTCGCCGTCGCCGTCGTCGTCGCCATTTGCCTTTGTGCAACTTGACAAACTAAAAATGAAAAAAGTTTCCGATGCCGTTGTGTTGCAAGCGGCGCCTTTTTCAATATCCTTTTGCCAGCCTTACCGCAGGATTCGACAAGCGCCATACAGTCCCAAAACGGTGCAGGAAGTCAGGGCTCGACGTTATTGATTTTGTATCCCCACCCCCAGTGTGTGTGTAGCTGTGTGTGCGCGTGTGTGTGTGTGTGTGTGTGTGGACAATAAAATTTAAGCTAGCCATGACAGTGCAAATGCCGTTTAAGAAAAGTCAAGGTGAATCTGCGAATCAATGGCGCCCTCTTCAAAGATCAAGCTGTGGGCGGGCAAGAAAAGCAAGCCAACGAACCCAGTGGAAAAACCTTTTAAAGAGTTGCAACTGTCAAAAGGAGCTAAGATTTTGACACAATTCAATAATTTTCTTGCAAAATTATTTAAAATTATTATATATTCATATATATTTATTTACGTGCTACTGTACAGGCAAGAGTATATAAAACTGTTGTCTAAATATTTTAAAGTAGTTAAAGCTTGAGAGGTTTTAAAAAAATTTGTCTAAATGTGGAGAACGTAATTATTATTATTATACTTAATATTTCTGTTTACACTATTTGCTTTCTTTTAATATATACAAAAATGTTTATCTTTAAATAATAAAAAATTTATATAATAGAGGTTTTAATTTTTTAAATATAGCAGAAAAATTATATGCCAAAATCTTTTGGATTTTATTGTGCTAATATAGTCACACAAAACTCATTCACTATTATTATTTTATAGTCATTTACTTGGGCCTTATACGGATTTTGTATCTCGATATTTGGCTATGCCGTGTGTAAGTTATTGGACATTTGTATGAAGTCTCAAAGATTAAATAACTTGATTGTTCCACGAAATATTTATTTTCTATTCTAGCCCATTTTGGCACATGTAGATTGCTGATCTTCAACAGCCAAACATTTGTCTTCATCATAGCGAATTTTTTTTTGAATATTTTTGCAATCTCATTTCATGATCGGTACAGTAAATGGTTTGGCTATAAGTCACCTGTTGATTGTTGATCTACGGTCAATATGTTGTTCTTCTTCTGATGCTTCTTCTTCTTATGTTGTCAAATTTCCAGCTGCGAGCTGAGTGCTGACTGAGTGTTGACCTCTGTTGGGGTCACGTGTTTGGGGCAATCGCATGAAACCAGTTTTGGCGGTTGGCAACGCTTTATTGCTCCGTCGCGTCGCCGATCTGTTCGGGCCAACATTAATTTTGGGCCATGACAGGCCCAAAAAGAGAAATACGGCAATAGCAGCAACAACAACAACAACAATAACAACATCAGCTAGAACTAAGCAGCGAGCGGGTTCAATTCCCCAGCGACTGTTGTTGGCGTCTCGCCATTTATGCGTAATTTGCCAATTTACACAAATTCTTTTGGCCTTATTGAATAAGCGGGCCGAAACGCCAAAAAACGCAACCTTTTGCGTGCCTGGGACACTTGGACGGCAAACTTGAGGCGTCGCCGTTGCGTTTACGTTCACGTTTTACGGTTACGGTTACGGGTTATGGGAGAGCCAGACATCCTTGAACTTGCCACGGCCAGGATATCATGTTCGCATATTTTGTCTGCATTTTATTTATATAAACTGTAAGCCAAGTCGTTGACTTTTACTTGCCCAAAGCCAACGACTCCGGCTATGACACTGGCTATGGCTACGGCCACGGCTACGGCTACGATTACGGCTACAACTTATCAATTGTTTTCACACACAGTTAAAGGATTCGGCGTCTGGCATTTCGTTATACGTGCAGCATGGCAGGCATTTTAGGGTTCACCGGCCAACGAAATCAGCCATGAGTTATGCCCACGAATTAAAAGAGGAAATTTAAGAGCGCCTTGAGATTGTCGCTGCCGAGATGCTAATCAGATTTTAAATTCGTTTCGTTTCGTTTCTTGCCTTTATTAAACCGTTCACGAATGGGATTTAATTTGATTTTATTAATGCATAAGTAATTAAATAAATGCAATGCTAAGTTTAGGACAAATTGATTTCTTCAATATTATGATAGTCTTATATAAATGTACAATATATCAGATTTCAATTACGTAAAGACACTTGCTGGCTATTCAGATGCAGAATTAGATATTATATATAGGGAACAAATCAAATAAAACAAAATATTCCTAAATTAATTGATAGCATTTGGGCATTTATTAATTTAAAATATCAAGAAATGTGGTTAGTCCAATTAAGCTTAGCTAATTTTCTGAGCTTTTCAATTGCTTTAATAATTGTTGTAGTTGATTATTAAATTTCACTTTTAAAATTTAGTTTGACAACACACGCAAAAAAAAAAAAAAAATTTTGAATAAATAAATGATAATATTTTCAGTATTTATTTATTGAATTTCACTTTTGAAATTTGTTTTGTTTCGGTTTTATTCATACACTTAAATATTATTAAAAAAAATTTTAGCAACAAAAGAAATAAAAAAAATAGAAAAAAATTTATTTAAAATAATATTTTATGTTTGGTTTTGCAATATTCTTTGCAGCAGCGGATCGGCTGGCGACTGCCCATGGCCCGTGTCAATGGTCAAGTGGTCAAGCTTTCTCTCTCGAGTCTCGATTCTCGAGTCTCGTCTCTGCTGCTAGCGATGTCGGCGCTGACGCCGGCGCTTGTTAATGTGACGGTGTCGCCTCTTCTTCTTCTTCTGCCTGAGCTGGGCATTGTTTCGGGTCTTGGCATTGGCCAGGCGCTGTGGCCGCCTTGGGGCTGGCCTCCTGTTCGCCGGCAGATCCTCCAGATTGCGCCAGCGTCTGGTGCTGTTGTTATTGTTGTTGCTGGTGGTTGTTGTTGTGGTTGTTGTCGTTGTTGTTGGCGTTGTGTACGTGGAAACGGTGGGACTCGGCTGCGGAACAACAATGATATTATCCCGGGGCGGCTCCTGGGGGAACAGGCCACGCCACAACATGAACTTCTTGAACAGATCCCGACCGCTGCCCAAATTGTCATCGCCGCCAGCACTGCGGCCCATCGACTGCGGAAGACGATAGCCTGTGGAAATGCAAGTCAAAATGGGGCAGAGTCGGTTATATATGCGGAGGATTACTATAAGTGGAGCTCTATGCGGCACCTGTGCGTATTGCCTGAATGTCCGCCACGTGCTGGTGGAGCAGCAGCAGCAACAAGGGCAGCAGATAGAAGCTGCTCCAGATGAGCGCAAATAAGCCAGCTCCGTGTGCAGCTCCGGATCGAGTGCCTGCTGGCTTTGTCATTGTGGTTTGGATTCTTGGGCGGCGGAACGAGTCTTTTTATATAGACGGTGCGGGATGCAATTAAAAAGTTTCACCCGGATTCTAATTGGGGGCTTGCGTGCATGAAGCGACGTCAACGGATGGATGGGATGCCTTGACATGGTATCATTAGAAGCTGGAGCTGCAGGCACGTAAATCAAGCGCGAGTGTCTGTGTGTGTGTGTGTGTGTGTCTTTGAGTTATTCACACACGCACACACACACACACAGCAAGTGAAAGTTGTAGGCACAGTAAATCAAATCTAATAAACTCGACAATAAACATGCGCACATAAATCTCGGTAGGCGGCACGAACGAAAAACTGGCAAATCAAGTTGCAGGCCAAACAACTATGCACACACACACACACGCACACACACACACACACTATCTGTGTGTATCTGTGAGATAGAATACTTATGGCTTGCTAAAGCAACAGCCCGAGTGTGTTGTATAAATAAATAAAGGAATTTATGTTTTCACAGCCACAGCCTCTATCAGTTGTACACACACACACACACACATGCACACGCTAACAATTGTGTGTGGCATATTTTTTTATGCACATATTTATATTACATGACCACTTTGCGGCCGAAGGATACGGCATCCATATGCGGCAGATAGTGTCAGTGCGTGAGGCACACCAGGCAAATAACTTTAACATAATTCCCTTAAATCTTTTTGGTTTAATCTTGAAAAGTGTTTCACACACACCCGAGCACTAAGCGCTCCATTCTCGCAGTCAGACAGACGGACAGGCTGACAGGCAGACTGACATACGCACTGGCGGACAGGCGGACAGACAGCAAGTCCTGACAGTCGACTACATTCTACACAAACACATGGCCTGTATCTGTATCTGTATCTGTATCTGTATCTGTAGCTGTAGCTGTAGCTGTAGCTGTAGCTGTATCTGTAGTTGTATCTTCATGTGTAGCTTTAACTGTATCTGCTTCAAATGTGTCTGCTCTGTGTTGGCATCTTCATCAGCAGCTTCATCTTTCGGCGCCCAAGTCAAAATGTTTTCTTCTAATTTTCCAAAGTGTTGTGTCAATAGTCGCCAAGACTCTACGTTGGCCTTAACCCGAGGCGCTCTGATTAACAAAACACAAGAAAATGCTGGCAACAATTTTCGGAAAACATCTTCAAGTGTATTTTATGAAAACCCATTTTTGATATACCACCCATATAAGTAGCTGAGCCGAAATTGGTTCAAGTGTATAAGTTTGTCATTGGTGTATATAACGAAAATTTATAAAGCTATATATTTAATATTATTGCTCAGATATACATTAATTTAAAATAACAATTATTATATTAAAATTTTAATGCAAGCACTGAGAACGAAAAGTTGACGTATAATCTGACTATAAACAATTTGTTTAATATCGCAGGGAATAAGCTAACTTGAAGTTAAAAATTCTTATTCTTATTCCAAGGCAAATGTCTCTGAATTGTAGAACGGCAATTTTCTTATAATTATGATTCAAAGTTGAACTTATAAAAATAAATTAAAGGAGAAATAAGTGCAATTGAATGTTGAATAGATGATCAAAGAACTTTTAAATTTGCAACAAAAAATACTGTCAATCGGAATAAAATATGAAAATAGGTTATTTACAAAGGCTTTTAACAAATTTTATCTTTTCAGAAATTATATATAATTTGCTTTAGATGCCTTTTGAACTTATCATAATTTGTGTAGCCAGTTGATGTTGTTGCTGTTGTTGTTGTTGTGGTTGCTGTTTCTGATAAATCCAATTATAACATTTTCTATTAACTTAAAAGCTTCTTATATTTATTTAATTTGTTATTGTGGCTTGGCTCGTTGATGTTGGTTGTTGCTGGCTGTGTATGTAAATTTGGTTGTTATTAGTTTTGCTGTCGAATGCATTGGGCGCATTCGGCCTGCCAATTATTATTGCTGTTGTTGTGGCTATTATTGACACAAACACACACACACACACACACACATACCACACTTGTATGGCCATCAATTAAAAGGTCTTTGGAAACTTTGCCTTTCTATCTTCATCTTCGTCTTTGTGCTCGTCTCTGCATCTGCATCTTTGTCAGCTCTCCCAATTGATTTAGTTTCTTTTGAAAATAGTTGACATATTACTGCCAGACTAAATGTCTGATTGTCTGACTGACTGACTGTCTCATTGGCTGACACATCGCATTTATCTGAATATCCATCTCTATCTGCAAGCATATTTCAATATTCAGCTTACACTTTTCGGTTCCTCAATCTCCTCCACCTCCGCCCTTTGCTCCATTTGATGCAAATTGTAAGTTCTGCTTCTTCTAATTGTTGTTGCTGCTGCTGCTGCTGGTCTGATTGAATTGTTATGCAAGCAAAATAAATCGATGTGCTTAAAATGTGAGCGAAATGCATTATTACATTAAGTTCAGCCCAGTTTCCAACTGGCGCAACTGGGCGTATGCTTAATAATTTCAATTGGCCTGCTCCGTTTACATTTGGAAAACATTCGTAAATTAAGCCTCAAAGACAAATATGCAACTGCTTACCTAATAAGCACTTAATATATACTCCAGTTAGTGTAACTCTTGTTGTTGTTGTACAGATTGTGGTTTTCACTGCACAGGTTAATATTTTAGCTGAAGGCATTCATCCAATCTGAAGAGTAGATATAATTATGAAATACATTTGATAGAAAAATATTCACAAAATGTATATACCTAAACATTATAAAATTAAACAATTTTTTTAAAATGTAAAATGACTTTTTAGATTGAAAAGCAGTTCCAATTAGATCTTTTTTAAAGTTAAAAAAACTTGAAGATATTTTTAAAATTTTGCGCTTTTATATTTACGATTTTACAGATAAGTTACATAAATAAGAGAAAAAAAAATTGAATATTAAAAGTAGAGTTGAATGTTGGGTCAAATGGGTCAAATGCAAGCCGGAGTCAGTTCGTGTCCAAGCACCTGTTTACAGGTACTGCACGCGGCGGATGTTCTTGGCGAAGGCCATCAGCGGATTCCGCATCGGGTACCGTTCCGAGGCTGCGCTGAGGCCGGGACGTTGACGCAGTCGCTGGCCAAACAGCGGGAAACGGTTGGCGGCGTTTTTGTTCAGCGGCGCCTCTTCGACCATCGCATCGCTCGAATCCGGCTCGTGCTCCGACTCCGGCTCTGGTTCCGGTGTGGCGTCGTCCTCGCCCTCACGGATGGGCAGCGCTGCCGAGTTGGCCGCCAGTTGGCGATAGACGCGCATATTCAGCGGCACATAGCCGACCGCATTGTTGCCCAGGGTGACGGGCACCAGGGATACGCCACCGCCCAGTCCGGGCAGACCCTGGATGCCGTTGATGCCGTTGATGCCGTTGAAGCCGGCACCGGCGAAAGCTCCATTGCCGAGCATCAGACCGCCGCCATAGAGATCCGCAGCGTTCACATCGATCAGATCGTAGGGCAGGCCCAATCCCACATCCTGGCCCTGGCGCGTCTCGAAGAACTGCGGCATGATCTGCGGCCCGCGGTAGATCCCGGATGTGATGATGCGGGTTCCAGTCGATGGGGCCGCAGTGGTTGTCGCCGCGGTGGGCACCACATTGGTCACGTTGTTGTTGTTGATGTTGACGGTGGTAACGTTGTGATGGTGGAATTTATCGTACGGATCGCTCATGTTCTTGTGCTTGAACAGGCGGAACAAACGGGACTCCTCCTGGGCGCTGCCGCGGCTGAGCAGCTGCGTCGACGGGCTGCCGAACAGCAACAGCTGCTGCACCTGGGCGGGCGTCAGCTCCGCCGCGGGCAACAGCTCACCGTAGTCGGCGTCCAGCTCCTGTTTGCCGAGCTGCGCATCCTCCGC
The DNA here is from genome assembly GCA_004143825.1 of Drosophila micromelanica. NCBI lineage: Eukaryota > Metazoa > Arthropoda > Insecta > Diptera > Drosophilidae > Drosophila > Drosophila micromelanica. Next base: position 11,725 of record SCDY01001264.1, read on the forward strand.
GTAGATGTTGCCGGCCAAGTTTTTGGCCTGCTGCTGATGAGCGTACGCTGCACGCTGTCCGGCGGGCCGTCCGAGCGGCGTCTCGATGTACTCGTCGTTGGAGTTGAATGTGGTGTGCCACAGCGGCACACCGAACACCGCCGCCTGAGCGGGTCCCGTGCTGGTGGCGCTCGTCTGGACGCGCCGCTGGCGACCCACGTTCGCCGCCCGGCCGCCCTCAAAGCTGAGGCAGCAGGTCAGCGCCAGCGCTAGGACCAAAGAGTTTCCCACCTGCATTTGCCACATTGCGTTGCTGCTGTTTGCTTGCTGCTTGCCGTGTTCTGTGCTCAGTCCAGCTGCGATGGCCAGCTTTTATAGCCGCTTGAATCGAGCGGGCCAAGCGGGCTAATGAGCGCCATTTATCCGTCTGTTATCGCGCCCGCTTATCAGTTTTGGCCAAAACTCGGGCAGCGGCTTTCATCGCGATTGCCGGGCCAGAACTCATTAATCTCGCTTCGCGCAACTTTTGTCCGATCTTAAGCTGCTTCTATTTGTTTTATATTATGGCCAACCGAGGAGAACTTGACGCTAATTACGCTGCGCCCTTTTGGCCACAATTCAAGTCGATTGCAGTTGCTTGCGTGCAAATATTTTTGGAATTTGCATATAATATATGCTGCTAATGAGCTAGTTACAGTTGCATCGTGTGTTCCCTCCCCCTCACTTCATTTTAACCCCTGCCCCAGCTAATCTGAGCTTCAGCTTGCAGCAGCTGTTTGTCAGTTTGGCCTAAATCGCCGGCGATTTGTTTGCGTTCTACTGCGTTTCCATTTTGGCAACACAAATATAAATAAATATATATTTTGTTGCACTGGCTGCCCTCCGCCTCCGCCTCCGCCTCCCCCCATCCCCACTGATGGCTTCCTCCATTTGAGAATTTTGTTATGCCATTTTCATGCAAGAGCGAACGGATTGGTCTGGCAGGGTCGGGCGTGTGGTTACTTCTCTTTTGATACCGCTTTCTCTCTCCCTTTCTCTCTCTTCATCTCTCTCGCTCTGTCTTTCTGTTTGTCTTGGCCCAATGTGTCAAAGTCAACTTGGTAAAAAGTTTGCTTTTTATTATTTCGTTGCCTTCATCGTCGGCGTCGTTGGCACTTTTTGAACTTGCCACTTGCCGTTGTTGTTGCTGCTGCTGTTGCTGCTTCTTCTTCTTGCCACTCCTTTTTTTTTAGACTGCGAGCCAAGCGAAAATATTATAGCATAGCATACTTTCCGGCGCTTGGCAAAATATGTACGAAAACAGAAATTGGGCAACGAGTGAACCGAAATAAGAAAAAATTTAATCGCCAAATGCACTGCAATGGGGTATGCACGACTAGCCACCAATTTCAAAATATTGAAAACAAATTTAGAAATAATAATGATATTAAAAAATGTCGAAATAATGTTCAAAACTATTCGAAATTTAACATTTATATCGATTATAAAAATATTTTTTATTCTTGAATAACTTTTATTTGTTATTCTAAATGCAAATTTGTAATAAGAAGTTGAATAGAGATGTTGCCCTTTCCAATACAATTATTAAATACCCTTTCTTTACAACGGAGAATGTTTGTTGATGAAATGAGGGGGAGGGGAGGGGATGTGCAGGTTGCATCATAAACGTGTTTTTGGCCGGGGACAGAAAAAAATACTCTGACATAATGCGATTTTACCAAAGGCGTCGACTGCACTTACAAGTCGTTGCCCGCGACCACGCCCCGTCCCGCATCCCGCCCAGCACTTTGCGCACTTTGCGCTCGCGTTTCTTTTCACTTCTCAAACAGTTTTTTGTCGCAATAAAAATTTAAGTCGATTTTATGGGCACAAAAAGCAAGTGGATAGCCCAAGTCTCCGTCTATGGTCTTGAGTTGCCAGCTCTCAGTTCTGAGTCCGGAGTCCCGAGTCCCGAGTCCCGAGTCCTGAGTCCAGAGTCCCGAGTCCTGAGCCCTCTGACTTGAATCGTAGCATCAACTCTCGAATGCAAAGTGAAGGCAAAAATTACAATTCTCTGGCAAAAAGTTTCATTTCTCTGGCGATTTTGTTGTCTCAACTTGGCATTCATATGCAAGCGAGCGGGGCGTGGCGGGGCGGGGCGTGCGCGGTGTTGGCCGCAGGCGGGCGGGGTCGTCAAAAATTGGAAGGTTTATTTAAATTTCAACTTGTTTCGAAAACGTTTAAAAAGTTTCCGCTACTAACTGACTGCTGATAACACAAAGTATTCCCGACCCAGACCCCCCCCCCCCCCCCCCCCCCCCCCCCCCCCCCCCCCCCCCCCCCCCCCCCCCCACCCCGGCCCCAGCCAAGACCGACGACAAAACGGTGAAATGGGACCCGTGACAGAATTAGCACAAAAATATTTTATATATTTATTTTCTATTTTGTCCCATATTCATTTTATTTTATTTGATTTGATTTGATTTGATTTGATTTATTTCGAACTCAACCAGTTCGCCAACGTTGAGAGACATGTCGGACAGGCTCCTGTCTGGAACGAAAATAAGATTTTGCCATTTCCCTTATAAAGATCCAGGACGTCAGATCGGAGCGGACAACTGACACATGTGGTGCGGGGTCCAATCACCAGTCAAAACCGAAGCCCGGACAAGTTTGTGGCTTCCATGCAAAATTGATTAGCCCAGCATGAAGACAACTATTATGTCGCCTGCTTACCTAAAAATTTTGGAAACTAATTCGTTGAATTTATTATTCAAATACATATTATTTTAATACATATTTTAATAAACAAAAAATAATATGTGAAATGTAATATACAAAAATATCCTACATATATTTTGGCAGTTTATTTCAAAATATATTTTAATAAAGAATATTATTTTTTAAATAATTTCAAATAATGCCATTCAACTACTTCTACTACAACTACTTCTACTTCATGTGTTAAAATATATATTTAAATAATATTTTTTTATATTTGAAATGCATATACATTATTTTACAAGAACAAAAACTAATTCGTTAAGTTTAATAAACAAAATATCCTACCTGAGATTTGGCACTATATTTTAATATATATTTTAATAAAAAAAGAATGATTTTATAAAAAATATCAAATAATAAACACAATAAATGTCTAGTTCATGTATTAAAATATATATTTGATTATTAAAAACAGAGGTCGGATATATTTTCTCATAAATAATAAATGTTTCATGTTTGTGGCAAACCAGATTCATGAACCGCACAATATTGTTTTGGAGAATCAATCAACTTAAAAGTTAGCCAGATACCCGACCACAACAACAACAACAACAAGAAAAATGTGGTAACTCGTGTTAAACGTTTAAAGTGTTGGCCCAAAGTGGCTAGTTGTCTGTTGGCTGTTGGCTGTTGTCTGTTGTCGGTTGGTCCGTCAACGCCTTTAGCCTGACCAAGTGGCGCTCATTAGCAGGCACTTTGGGCCGGACAGAGGCACAAATACCGACGATAAAGATGAGGGCAGAACAATAACGAGGTTGAGGTTGAGAGGCGTCTGTCGTCGCCAGTTGTCCGAACGAGCTGAGTTGCAACTAATTTCAGTTTAATTTGTGTCACTTTTTGTCTTAGTGCCGCTTTTCTTTTCACACTTTCTGCCAGCTAAAGAGCGACGTCGTTACTTATTATCCTTTGGCTTCAACGTGCGACGTGTAAATGCTGCTAATGACGTCGTCATCAGGATACAAAAGGCTCAATGCTCCAGATGCTCAACGCTCAACGCTCAGCGCTCAGCGCTCAGTACTCGATGTGTCTCATCCGTCCGTCTGTCTGGCAGCGTCTTTAATGACTTCCTTCTTTAATTTGGCGAATTTATTATTTTAATTTGCGCACTTTACGTTTTTCGCGGCAAATTCGCTGGGCGAATTTTCGGTTTCAGTTTCGATTTCGATTTCATAATTAGGGCCCAAGTTGAGCTCATTTCTAGGTTGCCACGGGCAAAGACAAGCCCTTAAACCAGAAATCCTCGCATCGAATACAGACAACACAGCCTCCAACCCCATCCGGCCCCCTTACCCCCTTACCCCTCCCCAACCCAGCAACGTTCATCAGGAACATAAACCGCTGGCATCCATGATGTTAATGCGCTTATTTTCATGTTAATTACCAACAGACAAAGCAGCTTCATCAGCGCCATAGTTTGGCCAGTCGAGGACCTTGGCCAGCAAGGACTATGACACCGGTGCCGCCGACCACCCGCCGATCAAAAAGATGGCGCTCCAGCTCCAGCTTAGCTGGCCCGAGGGCTAAGCGACCTGGTGCTCAGATTTTTGCCAGGCGATTTAAATAATTGACAGATTTTCGCATTTCGCTGAACGCCGTCGGGCGACTGTGTTTATGTGTTTTTTCGGTCCGCCATCTTGGCTGGCATATCGGCAGGGGGTTAATGGGTCTCTCAAAGAGCTCCATATCATCTCAACCATCTCTCTCTCCCTATCTCCCACTCTCTCTCTCTCTCTTTCTCTGTCTCTGTTTCGCTCCATCTGCATCTCAAATTTCATCTTCCACTTTTGCTGGGCCTCGCTTTGTTCACTGCGACATTAAACTGTTTTATCTTTATGAGATTATGTCTGCTGCTTCTTCTTCTTCCACTTTTCTTCTTTCGCTTTCTCTCCCTCTGTCGCTCATTCTCTCACTCTCTAATGTGTGTGCGTATGCCAGACGAACTCTTTGCCCAAAGGATTTGTGTTTGACAAAGTTAAATGCACACTCTGCCCAGGCACGCAGCAACAATCCCTCCCCCCCCTCTAGCTCCTTCCCCACCACCTTCACATGCCCGTTCCGATTGCCATTCCCCCTAACATTCTCCTCTGCCATTTCTGTTCTCGCCCACATTGTTGCCAGCTCCATTCAATATTGGTTTATTGGCCAGTTGAGCTTTTCACAGCGATTTGCCTTGTTTAACCCGAACGCAGTTAAACGTTATTGATACACCTGCCCGGCGACGGTTCCGAGGAGGAAGTGCTTCGGATACCGTTTGCCTCGGGTGCGTTATAGTATTCCATAATCAAGCCGGAATAAAATGCAGATTGAATCTGAAATATTCTAGACCCACTGCTGTACGAGAAACTACAAATAAAACTTTGTTATAAATTCCGCGATGCTAAATAAAAAGCAGAATACCGATATATATCGATTTTACTGAAATGGAAAATGTTATGTTATACCCTTACAACAGCAGTGGGTTGGATGATCAAGTTTTGTGATCAAATATTTCTCTTTCGTGCACATCAATAGCGACTCATGTTTTCGATGGGCATCAAAATCGATATAAATCGATAACACAAGACTCTGATACAATAAGACACAGGGTATTTCTCAAATGATGTTCGTTGATTTCACGCATAGATACCCTAGAAATAAATGTGCTGCACAAAATGTGTGGAAACTTTCGACTGGCCTGGCAACCCTGTATATTTCATGGTCCTAACTTTGGCTTGATGACGACACTGCCACATTTGAGTGGGTGCAGCTGCAGGTGGGCCAACTGCCGTTGGCAGCGATAAAAGCGACACACACACACACACACACACTCACGCACACGCGCACACATCTCAGTCAGAGCATCTCACAGATGCGCTGACAATGAGCTCCAGCCACGGTGTGCAGAAACAATGAGGTGATAAACTTACAGGCTCAACGCATAACAACAACAACAACGGCGACTGCGACAGCGACGTCAGCGTCAGCGTCAACGTCAACGTCAACGTCAGCGTTGTGCACATTTTGATGGCACCTTGGAGAGAAGTCGGAGCGAAAACAAAAGTGCAGCAAGTGACGCTGGTTGGGATCGGGCCGAGTATGCCAGGGATTGTTCCGCGGATCTTTTGGAGGTGTTGCGGGCATGCAGAACGTGCTGGTGGAGAGCGGCAGGGGGCGTGGCAGTGGGAGATTTTTGATGTTGCGGGCATTCGTGTGCATGCAAACAACAAAAGAAAATCAGCAGGCGACTTGCTTTCATTGTTGTTGTTGTTGTTGTTGCTGCTGCTTTTGCAAGTTTTTATGCAGCCCCCAGACAGTGCATGTACATGTGTATGTGTGTGTGCGTGTGTGTGTGTGTGTGCGTGTGCGAGCATTTCTTTTTCTGCTCTTTAACGTTTTTGCAACAAAAAAAGAGAAGAAAGGTGGTTGACTTTTGAATGACTTTCGGGCGCTCGCTGGGGGGTTTCACTGTAGTTGTTGCTCTTGTTGTCGATGTTGTATTTGTATTTGTTTTATGTGTTAAGTGCGCTGGGCCCAAGCGCGCGAAATTCTTCAGCTTCTTGCTGCTGCTTGTAACTGACGCTGATGCTGACATCGCAGCCCAAAAGCCATAACCCGCAGCCGGCAACTTGCAACCCGCAACTTGCAACTTGCCACTTGCAACCCTAAACACGCAACGCGACGCCCCTCGTTGCCGCACAATGTTAAACGAAGAGTTGACTCGAAAATCTAGTTACAATTAATGTGACAAACTGGGGCCGTCTCTCAACTGCGGTCTGACAAAAGCAAAAACTTCTGTCTACGATTGATATATAATTTTGAACAGAACAAGACTCATTATATAGAGTGCCAACTTATGTGACAACGAATGATATACAAATCAGACTAGTCATTAAATAAAGAGAATCAATTATTTAAATGAAAATGAGGTTCAATGTAAATAAAAAAAAAAAAAAAAACAACAAGTCAGTGTTATTTTGTTGCACAGTTTGTGTAAAAACCACAAATTTTTAAAAGTTTTTATTATGTGATTAAATTAAACTTGTAAACTATATATTTTTACCTTCTAAACGAAGGTTAAAACCATGATTCGTTGGTAAATAATAATATTTAACTTGAAGCATAAATAATTTCAAAAGATGCCATCCATTGAATCTGTCTACAAGGTTTATAAATTAAAAAAAAAATACTGTAAATAATATACCTTTTTCCCATATTTGTCAAGTAAATTGTATGTATTATCATCTGTGATCTATTTTTCCCTCCCCTAAATGTAAATTTAGATTAAGTTGCCACTGAAGGTAGCAGAAAACCTGTTTAAATAAAATATATACATTTTTAATAAAGAAAAAAAAAAAAACGAAGCATAAATAAACAGCACTGAATTATCTTTTGATCCAAAAAGTATGCTTTAAAATTTGTAGTTATTGAATAAAAAACAAACAAACTAGATTCAGTTATTATCAATAGTTGCAAAAGCTTTTGCTTTAAATATAAATGCAAAAACAATCCAAAAAAGGTCACAAGAAAAACAAATCAATTTCGCCTGTCAACATTAAATCAGAATTGACGCTTTAAGCAGCTTTGAAAGCATACGAAAGCTTTAATAAGCTTTTAGTAAATACAATTAAATTAAATTTTGCAACTGTTCGCATATGTGTTAATATTGTGTTAAAACAAAAAATGACAAGATTGTTTTAATCATAGATAATTATAAGCAAAATGTAATAAAATTTTCAAGATTTTTATTATCAATTTCATAACAAAAATTGCAATGTTGAATTTTGCAAAAAGAAGCCAAAAATATTAAAAAAAAAAAAAGATTTTTTTCTAAATGCAAGATTTCAATCTTGTGTTGTATTGGTTTTACCTTTGATTTTCAGCATTCTAAAAGACAATGCCAAATTTCGAGTATTTCAAGCGTACTTTTTATAGAGTATTGCATCGTCGGCTTCGTGTCATGGCGGAGTTATTTTAATTACTGTTCCGAGCTGCATGTTGAGAAATAAAACCCCCCCTTCCCCACCACCGCGCAGGACAAAGTGCATTTTCAATTTGCCAACTCGACGCTGCACAAACACAAATGCAAATACAAACACAGAGACAAAGCCAGAGTGGGAATCGGAGTCGCAGTCGCAGTCGCAGTCGGAGTCAGGATGTCAGAGATGGCATCGCAATTCCAATTGGAGCTGTAGCTGGAACTGGACCTGCAATTGGAATTTTTAGCTGGAGACGCAATTTGAGCTTTTGGTTAACATTTTATTCGTTTGTCACAGGGGCTGATGGAGTCAAAACTGGGCCACATTAAGGGCTAGTGGCCAATTCATTTGGCATTTGCTCCATTTGTTGGCCTACACCTCGTCACCCTCGCGGATGAGACGCATCTGCTGCTGCTGCTGCTGCTGCAGTCGGCGCCGTTGCGGCTGCTGGCGACGGCGACGCTGCTGCTGCTGCTGACGGCGACGCTGCTGCTGGCGACGTCGCTGCTGCTGCTGCTGCTGCTGCCTGTTGGCCGGACGGCGCTGTCCATTGCCACGACGCTGGTTGGGTCGACGGCGTCGCACCTGCTGAACGCGTCGGTTTCCATTGCTGTTGTTGTTGTTCCCGTTGCCGTTGCCGTTGCGTCTGCGGATGCGTCGACGCACTGCGCCGCCGTTGGCATTAACGCGGCGGCGCTGCTGCTGCTGTCCGTTGGCGGGTCGGCGACGGCGACGCCGCTGCGGCTGTCTGTCCTGCTGGCCGCGTGGCGCATTCGCAACATCGCCAGCCTGCGATGGTGACTGCGACTGCGACTGCGACTGCAGCTCGGCGGACTGTTGCTCGTCGGTTGGGGGCGCTTCGGTCGCTTGCGGCTCGGCGTTTAGGGGCTGGACATCGCCCACTTTGACGCTGGTCACCTGGTCGCAGGGCACGTCGCTGTAGATGACCACGTTGCCGTAGTTGCAGACGATTTGGGGCTCCTCGGCATCGTCGGCCTGGCGCGGCTCGATGCGGCCCAGGCCGCGCTTGTCCTCGATCTCGTAGATGTTGCCGGACTTGGTGATGAAGCCCGTCACCTGCAGCGGCTTGGCATCCTTCACCTGCACGGTGGACTTCAGCTGCTGTGCCTGTGGCTGTGCTTCCGTCTTCACGGGCTCTGTTTCCACGCTGACCGGCACCAGATGCTTCTGTTTCATGGGCGGCGCATTGATGATCATCAGCGGCTTCGTTGGCTTCGCTTCTGTTTTGGGCGCGCTCGTTGGCTTCACCGTGGAGCTGAGCAGAGGCGCTGCCGTCGGACGCGGATCATCGCGTGCTGCAGCCGGAACAGAGACGGAGACGGAGACGGAGTTGGAGTTCGAAAGCGAGAGCAGATTTATCAGATTTAGTTGGCTTTGCGTGGTGCGAGGGGGGATCAAAAAAATTTACCGCTCACCAGTGAGTGGCCACCGGCCATGGCCAGGACCAGGACCAGGACGAGCAGCGTTCGCATAGTTAATTTAGCCCACATCGTTGCTTGCGTTTTGTGCGCCAACTGAATCGGGAATCGTGGCGAGCCGGCACTTATATCAACTTGTCCCGTCCGCCGATCGGTGCATAAATCATTAGCTAACGGCTTCTTGCCAGCTCTTCTGTGGCACTTCAGTTAATTTTGAGGCTGCATAATTAGCCACAGAGTTCAAAGCACGTCTAATGCCGGGTCGACCCATTTACGGCGCCGCAATCTTGGCCACTTTCTGCGACTCTTGGCCAAAACTGTGGGCTTTCTTTTCCGAACGTTCTGAGGCGAGTTCAATGCCTGAACTCTGGCTTCATTAACATTTTTGCCTATTTACCAATTTTTCGTTTTTTCCACTATTTATTCATTTTTCAGTTCTTTGTTGTTGTTTTGTATTTCGTTTATGCAAATTAGTTATTCGGGCGATCGACAAAACAAAAAATCTCTCTTGTCAGCGGCGGTCAAAACGAATTTAATAAACGTGCTCGGTGCGTGAAATATTTGCGTTGACCGCAAACTTGGCCAGGTCCAAAATGATGAGATTTAATAACCAACTTGAGCTTAAGTCGAATATGTATTTGAATGTGTGTGTGTAAATATATTTGTTGTGCGTCGTGATTATCATTAGTTATTTATTTATTTTCATTTGTTTGCTGACTGTAAAACATATCTAAGACGCAAATAAAATTGAATTTAGCTATTAAAAAAAAAAAAACTCAAGTTCTAATCTACTCAGACAGAAAATTAACAATTATTATTTGACTTCAGTTGGCTTCAATCCAAGTAAACATAATTCTTAACAAGCTGTGTAATCAAAAACCATATAAATCAATCTATCAACAATTAATTGCGTGATAAACCAACTGATTTATCAAATATTAAAATACACAGCAAATTTTTCTTATAAAAAATTATGATTTACTCAGCTTATTAAATACATGATAAATTCATGTTCGCCAACGAGCTCGATTTTAATTTAAACGCCAAACTTTTTTCAGAGCTCTTCATAATAAAGAAAACTCCGCCCGAGAAAAATAGGCAAATACCTGTTAGATATAAAAAATTTATTCATACGAATATTTATTTTTCATCAGGTCGAAAAATGATTAGAAAACGTAAATATTTCAAGGGGGCAAAAAACACTAAGCCACTGGATAGGAATATATGGGAAATATTTCGGTGTGCACGTTTTTTTCTACTATCGGAATTTTCATGATTTTTTCCATGTATATATATATATATATATATATATACATATATACTTTAATGGGGTTTCAGTTATTCTCAGTTAATTAAAAAAGAAATGTGCTTCGTTAAATAAAAAAAATAGTTTCAGAGTAAATAATAATGTTTAGCCATAGAACAGATATGCTCAGGAATAAACAATAATATAACTTAAATGTAATAATATTTAAAAAATGTATAATCTCATGTTTTTAACCCGTATCAGATGCAAATCTTTGTAAATCTAAATTTAAATTTTTGTTGCTTTCAGATTAATATGTTTCGCACCAGATCTTGAGTCATATCTTTACATTTCGATTGAACACAAATAGAATCGTCCGTAAATATTTGTACTTTAATTTATCAATAATTTTCTGTGTATATTTACAGATGTTGATTTAATTCGATTTCCCCCCTTAGACTGAGCTGGTATCAAGTTGTGCCTGCCCCGGAATTTGTTGATGTTTGGCGTGCCAATTAGCGGCTGGAGACGCCCCTAACTAGGTCACTAAACAGTGAAATAAGTTTCCAATTTATGCTAATTCACGCATGTTTATTGTATTTTCAATTTAAAAAATAAAACAAAAAAAGAATGCTCATTTCAGATATCGTATAGGGGATATCTGACTTCAGTGCCTCCGCTGCTCTCTCTGCTTCAGTTGGTAGCTGCGCAGAGCCTCGGAGAGTTCTCGGAGGCTGTCGGCGCTCTGGCGCTGCTGTTTGCGCTCCTGCTGCTTCTTCAGCTCCTTGCACATCTTCTTGAGCTTCTTGCGCTGCTTCTTCGCGGACTTTTGCTCGTGGCTGTCGTCGTCCTCCTCCGAAGAGGAAGATGAGGAGGAGGAGGAGCTGTCCCGCTTGCGTCGCCGGCGCAGCTGCTCGCATTTTCCCAGCAGCTCCTTCACCTCCGCATCTTCATCCTTGGGTGTTGTGCTCGAGGCATCTGGCTTGGGTGTGCTACTTGTTGTTGTTGTTGTTGCTGTTGAGCTCTCACTTGGAGCCTCCTCCGACTGAAGCTTTGGCGCAATTGTTGTTGTGCTCGTCGTAGAGCTGCTCGACTCTTCTATCGATTTGGGCTGTGCTGTTGTTGTTGTTGTTGTACTCGATGAACTCAATTCCGTGGGCGTGGCATTTGTGGTTGTTGTTGTTGCCGCCGAGCTCTCCTCGGTGTTCTGCGGATAGGCTGTGCCCGCCCAGCAGCAGCAGCTGGCCAAGATCAGCCAAATTGCCAGAGTTTCCTTGCGCATTTCCAAATAATAATTCGCCCACGGCAGTTCAATCAACACTAAATTCCCAGCCGAGCGGTGCATTTATTTATATGGCCACACAGAGAGCCAGAACCTCCCGCCTCCCTGGCCACCACCAACGAAAGCCGTTTCGACTGGTTTTTTCTTATTTATTTATTTTTTTTTTCTTTTTTGATAGACAGCAATTTAGCAACTACAACATTTATTTGAATTTCATGTTTATTTACGGGGATTTTTGTTTAAATACACTACGCGAGAATTGATGGCGTCCATAGGCATAGAAAAAATAAAATCGTTCATCCGGTAAGCGAACAGAATGCCACAAATGTTTTTGTCTGCTTTGGTTTGACTAAAAATTGCTCGAAAATAAATAATAATTAAAGCAATAATAAAGCATTAAAATGAAACTTGAAGCAAATATATTGCTTAAACAAATTTAAATTAAATTTTGAGTTCATTTAAATCTGAACTGGGAAAACTTTTTAAGTCACAATCTGTCTGTTAAAAAATCGAAAAATCGTTGTATCGATAGTTCCTATATCCGATATATAATAAATAGAAACATACACGCCAGTTTGGGTTCCTGTTGGATTATAAAAGCTATTGAAAAGTCACGCAGAAGTTATTCAACGCATAACAGTTTAGCAAGGTAGTCCCCTCTATGCGATTCTCATGAATTCAAGCAATGCCCACGGAATTTGGGTGTTTCAGTGTTCTTCTATATGTGGGTGTGTTTTGTTTATACGTAAGCGGCTCTCGCTCGCTCGCTCTCTCTTTTTTAATGATCATCTCTTTTAATTTTCTCTCTAGCTCTCTCTCCCTCTCTCTCTCTCTCTCTCTCTCTCTATATCGCTCCCTCACTCTCTTTGTGCTTCGTCGGTGATCATTTCACACTTTTCACAGCTTTCACTTAGGAGTTTTATTGATTTCAGCAACTGCATCTAAACTGGGTTAAAAGCTTTCACAGCCTCAATGTGCTGTTACGTACTATTATGAGTGCTCATTTAATTGGCTTAACAGATTTCAATTGATTATCAAATTGAAAGTGTTATATGATTTTAAATATTCCCACAATTAACCTAATGAAAGTTGTCGCATATGCCACACTTTATAGCTGATCAGTAGCTGGAAATTAATAATTCTACATAATTACAAGCGGGTATACTCGACTCTATTTACATTGCTATTCGTGTGCGTGTGTAATTAACGCCCCAGCTTTTGGCCACGTTTGTTGGCATTAACTCGTTTTTGCTCGACAATAAATTTCTGATAAATTGGTGTAAAGATGCCAGCCTGAATACACTTTACAAATTTGGCTACCGTATTAAAAAATATATAAATATAATAATTTTATTTGTTTTTTGTTGTTGTATTCTATTTTAGTTGGTCATAAAGGGTAATTATTATAGTATTTTTAATTTTTTGTTAACAAGCTGATAGGTATACATATATGCTTGCGGCTCGTTTATATTGCCACTAATTGTTTATCAATTACAATTGTTAATTGCTTAATACCACTGCAAAGTGATGTGGCATTAATGTAAATTGCAACATTTTTAACATTCGGACAGACTGTGCACCCACCCAAAACCCGCCCAATGCCAATTGCTATCTCAGTATCAGTTCACAAAACTTGCTCTTTTTTCCTTGTGTGTGTGTGGGTGGGTGTGTGTGTGTGTGTGTGTGTGTGTGTGTGTGGGTGTATGCAAGTAATTGAATAAAAAACGAAAAAAAAACAACAACAAATAATTAAAAAGTGCACGTGTAGAAAGGCAAGCAGAAAAAGCACAGCACAATCCCGTCGCAATCCTGATCTGTGCTGGGGGGCGTGGCTGGTTGGGGGAGGAGGTAGGGGGGAGTCGAGTCGGCCCGGTCGCAACCCTTCAGCAAGTGCAGTAATTTTAATGAAACAGAGAGAATATGTTAATTGTGTGTGAAACCGCTGCGTCGAGTTGCCACTCGCTGCGACTCCCTTTTATTTATTATTATAATTTTGCTCGCTTTTTATCCCTTCGTTTTTATTACTTTCCTCTGCATTTAAACAGCACAAATAATGCAGCAGAAAGCTAGTGGGGGAAGGGGGGGGGGGGCTTTGACTTATCAAAGCACAAGCCAGATCCGCATTTGGAGGACAGCTGCTTTCAGCAGAGTGCAGAATTAAAGCAAATATTTGGCGTGAGAGCATTTCAATTATGTTAATTAGATAAAAGAATCGTAAATATTCGCATGCAGGAGCCGAGTACCTCATAAATTCCCAAACTGAGCAGGGCCTGAAGTTATCTCCAGCTAAATAGCTAAATTACTTACGTCAAATAAAAAATATAATGCATATAATGGATATAATAAAGCAGACAGCTGCAAGATCCTCAAATACATGTATATTATTAATTTGCTCACTTCATTTTATTATTAATTAAATTGAACTAAAAAATATATTAAAGGAAGTCAGAAAGCCTTTTAGAACTCGCTCAAATCCGATTAGTTTTCATATTTCTCACTAAGCAAAAACCAATTAATATTTTTTATGCTTTTGCTTGACCTACATTTATTAATAATATTTACATATTATTATTATTAGTATTGTAGGCATCTGCTTTGGATATATCTAATTAATGAACAGGATGTAGCCAAAAGTAATTTATAAACATATGCAATTAGTAACATGTATAAAAAATGAATTATTTTTTTTTCCTGTCGTGAACATATTTAGTAACAATTATGCCATTAGATTAAAAATCATGAAATTAATTGTTTATTTATTTAGAGGTTGTTTTTTTATTAGAGGCAACGCTTTTCAACATGCAGAACATCACAAACAAGGCTAAAGCTTAACGGTTAGACTTTTTTTATTTTTCCAATATATGCATTGTAATCTAAAATCAATTGATTTATTCTTTTTATAATTGGCAAACGTTGGCGTATTTGCATGCACATATCATGATTGCAAAATAATTCAGCACTTGAACAACTGCAAAGCCTGATTTCAATTTGAATTTGTCGGCGCCATGTGCGACTGAGCCCGATGCAGGGGACTTATGTTAAGTGGAATGCAAAATATATTCGCGTCCCGCGTCCTGTTCATGTTGCTTAATCCAAATTATCATCATAAGCAGTGCACTAATGAGCACAACTCAACATAAACAGCGAACGAACTGCTGACGGCTGTTCCCTGCCTGGGCTCTGGGCTGTTGGCTGTTGGCTGACATCGCTTGATGGCCAAGACAAAGTTGCCAGCCAGGCAGCAAGATATGTTTTTTTTTTTCAAGTGGGCATCAAACGCTGGCTGCTGACAAGTGCATTTTCATCAGGATAATTGTATTCGAAAGAAACTCGCACATTTTGCGAGGATATAGCGCGCACATTGCGCATACGCCGCGTTGTCCGTGCGTTGCATTAGAACCACAGCCAACGGCTGCGAGCAGCTGAATGTCCTGGTTTCGCCTGGCCATGTTCTAAAATGCCCGAATTCAGCTTCGTGTCGCCTGTGCTAAAAATTGGTTAGACTGCCGACGCCAAAGTGTCCTCAGCGCAGGCGCAGGCAGCGGCAGCGGCAGCGACTGCGACTGAGGCAGCGGCCTAACAGCGACTTAACAGCGACGTAACAGCAACTGGGAACAGTTTTGTGCTGCGTGGGTGGGTGGATGGGAGGGAGAGGGAGAGGGGTGGGGGTGGCAAGGTTCGGTTAATTGGTGGGGGCATGGCATCGGCAAGCAGATACCGTTCGATGCTTAAGTGTGTGCGTGTGTGTACTCAACTTTTTCTTTTAGCATGTTTTTTTTTGTATTTATTTATTTTTTTTTGTTTGTTTATTTAGCACTCGTGCTGCTGCTCGTTCTTTTTATGCCGCATGTCCGTATTTTGCGTGTGTTTTGTATTTTTTGTACATTTTTGGTATTTGCAGCAGTTTCCCTTTGATGCGTGTGGCATGTTTAACGGCACTTGATGAAGCCAGCAACAACAACAACAACAACAACAATAACAACAACTACAACATTAACAGCAGCAACAACAACAATAGCAATAGCAATTCCACTGTGATTTGTGAGACGTCGGCGCTCGTCTTCCACGTCAGGTAGAACGCCCAAAAGCAGGCAATGCATTTCAATTGCTCGACGCTCGTTGCACTTCATTAAACTCGACATCGACGGCTGCCAGTGCATTTGCCGCACTGCCTGCCAGTCTGAGTGTCGAAGTGCGCCACGTGACCTTCACACACACACACACACACATACACACACACATTCCCATAAAAGCCCCAGAGCCGTTGCCTGCACACTTCACATCACGTAGCCGTCACGTTGGCACAGAATTAACAACAAGCAAAATACGAATGAAAAAAAAACCCGAAATGCATTTGTACAAAAATCTCTTGTGTTCGTGCAAATGCTTTCGGTACAGTTGTGTCTTCAATCATGGTTCATATTAGAGATAGTTAGGGGAATTTTTCCAAAATTGTATTAAATATTTTTATTAATTTAATTAGCTTGTTGTGTGCAAAGAAATGCAGGTCATGTCTTAAATAAGAATATTTTTTGCAGACAGCTGAGAGATATGAATAAAAAATTTAAATAAAAATAATAACCAATTAGCGCGCTGCCGACAAAAACAATTTGGTTGAAAATTTTAAACGCATTGTCGGTGAAAATATATCTCCACTTTGCTCTGTCGAAACCTTTGCACTATTCCATTTTAAGCAGCTCACAAAGAAAGGGCAGAAAAAATGTGGAAAATAAAAAACTAATAAATAAATAAAAATGCCCTGGTTAAGCCTGATTGACTACTAGATACTCTTGACACAGCCTGAAACAAAGAGAATAATGAATTCTGTATATTAAATATAAATTACAACTGAATAAATGTATAAAATATATATCAACCAATATCCTATATACGCCTTGGTGAAATACCTATAAATATCCACTTTAAAATCGAAGAAGAGTCTGTCCGAGTTTGTCCCTTGCACACTTTTCGTGTCATTTGCAGTGTATATTAAAACACGAACAAAACTGAGAGAAATAAAAATGAAAAGAAAAAAGCAGGGAAGAGGCAAAATGATTAGGTAATGTAATTCCACTGGCCGTTCTCAATGCGAGCAGCAAATGTCCATTTTACCTGTCCATTGTTTTGTCACTTGCAAACACTCCAGCTGACAAGGTCTGATAAAAACAAAAAAAAAAGCAAGAGTAAAAAGGAAAAGGAAATATCTAAAAAATTGACTACGGCCAAATGTTTGCCGTGTGTTTGCGGTTTGGTTAGTCCAACAAACATAGATACACACAAACACACACTCGCACACACGCTTTGACATTTTCCAGTTATTTGCAGCATACTATTAGGCAGTTGACAAAACTGTGGCCGAGGTGGAGGAGCAGCTATTTCACGGCTGGCTAGAACCCAATCTTGGCCGAACCAAACAGATCGACTGCCAAAACGGGGCGGGCACTTGAGTGGAAGCTGCCCGCATGTTTTGAGTTGAGTTTGAAAAGTAATCGAATGTTATAATTTCCATTAAACTGATTTCCCACGACAAATGCAAGGCAAACAAGCCGAGTCAAACCCAAACCCAAGCCCAAACCAACAGACGTTGCAATCTTGATGAGTGTGGTCGCCGCCTCGAGCTGCTGCTGCTGCTGCTGCTGTGTGTTGAACGGATGTTGGTTGAACTGGCTGTCTGGCTGGCTGGCTGTCTGAACTGGCTGCCTAGCCTCGGTTCGTGTCACACTAATGTACTGCGCTGCTGCAGCTCAAAGGAATCGAAAAAGGCAGTAGTCGGGCAGCCGGGCAGCCAGTTAATGGCAACATGCATAAAAAGCTGCCCGACTGCCAGCGAGGCTCTCAATGGACGTGAACCTGGCCAGGGACTCCACTTGACTGGCCTCGCCTTGCCTCAGCTCAGCTCAGCTCAGCTCGCCTAGCCTCGTCTCGATTTGACTCCACTCGGTTCGCTTCATCTCGCAAATGAAATATAAATTAAATTAAATTCCAAAAGAGCAAGACGCTTGGCCAGCACATACATAAATCAACAGCTCAAAGTGCAGGCCAAATGTCAACCGTCGCATCGATTGCCAATTGCAATTGCACGCCGCACGCTGCACGCTGCACGTTGCACCCAGCACACAGCACACAGTGCCACATGCCACAGCGCACAGCGCACAATTCGCATTGCATACTTTGCGGCAACAGCAGCAGCAGCGATCAGCCACAAACGCTGCTCACCAGGGCCAGAGGTCAGGTCAGGTCTGGATGCGAGCAGCGAACAGAGCGTTGAAGAGCTAGTTGCTGCTTTCTAGTTGCGGCACCAATAAAAAACAACTAAAATCGCTAATGATGCTATCAATTATGTCGTTACTTATTGTTGCTAATGCAACAGCACCCAAATGATTATTTGCTGGGTGCCGAATATTCAATACGCTTGTAGACCGATTGTTCCTATAGAAGGCACATTTTTTATTGTATGAATATAAAAAAATTAATTTTTTTAAACTGAAAATGTGCTTATTAATTTGTTAAAATATTAAAATATATAAACTGCTTGATGTCAAATAGTTAATTTTTTGTCAGAAATATAAGATTTGTAGTCTAGCATTATTTGAATATTTTTTCAATATTGAAATTTAGAAAAAAAAACTTATATTTTGACAAAATGTAAATAATATAATGACAATATATATGAAAAAAGCATTTTTAGAATATTTTATAAATAAGATCTATTCCTTATAAGAATTTTTAAAAATATTTTTGGCAAGTTTACGATACATAATGAACCAAATAAAATTCGCGTAGATATAAGTTTACGTAAACTAAACTGGCTTCGTTGTTGTTTTAGTTATTGTTTGTGACTGACTTTGGTTTGGGTTCAATGTTTTTTTCAGCTTATCGCTGGAAGGCAGCTGAAAGCAAGTGCGCTTTAAGCCGATTTCAACAGTCAGGGAATAAAGGGCTAAGCCACATTTGCAGTTGCGGTGCTAACTGGGCAGAGTGTCACCTGCGTCTTATGCAAATTTCTTGACCGGCAGCAGGAA
This sequence comes from Drosophila micromelanica, assembly GCA_004143825.1. Classification (NCBI taxonomy): domain Eukaryota; kingdom Metazoa; phylum Arthropoda; class Insecta; order Diptera; family Drosophilidae; genus Drosophila; species Drosophila micromelanica. The sequence continues at coordinate 30,411 of SCDY01001264.1, forward strand.
CAACCACAACAACAACAACAACAATAACAATAACTATAACAATACTCGCAATGGCTGAAACAAACAACTGGCCATAATTTCCACATTTCCGTTACAAATAAAAACCTATTCACTTTGCTAATATGGCCGCAGCGATTCATCCGGCGCCGGCTGCGTTTCAACTGCAGGTGCTTCAAAACTTTCCGCACGCAATGCAATAATTTGCCCAAAAGCCAACAATCGTCGAATACTCTATCCAGGACTCGGCTGACCCCGACAAGCCTTTCTGTTTGGCGTCCTATCCAATAATTACCAAAGAAAAAATTGAGAAAGAAATTCTGTTGATGATTTTTCTAAATACTTTAAATCTTAATGATTAAAGCAAAAAAATATGCATGAAAAAAAATATTACATTATTATTATCAAATGTTATTTCTCAAGTAAAACAAAAATATCAAAAAAAAAAAATGTTATGAATAATAACAAAAATTTTAAGTATAAATACATATGTATAGATAATTTGTACATATATATAGATATAGATTAAATTACTTATTTTTATCTATAATGTTTGAATACTTGAATAAACAACATCATTTTCATAATTATCTGTATCTATATATATTTATATTTATATTATATTATATTTATGATCGTATATTTTTATTTCATTTCCAGTTAGTGCATTTCTGTTGCGGCTTCTTGCATTAGTTTTTTAGGCACCCTTTTATGCTCTATCTATCGCATTTGTTTAAATGTCAGTTAGTCAGTCAGTCAGTCAGTCAGTCCGTCCGTCCGTCCGTCCGTCCGTCCGTTTAGACATTTAGACGGTTGGTCGCGTTTGCAAGTCGTTAAATGCTTTTGTTGCTCCTCATTGCCGTGGCGCTTACTTGCAACTGCAACAGTTTTGCTGCTGCTGCTGCTGCTGCTGTTGTTGTTTTGGTTGCTGTTGTTGTTGCTGCTGTTTGTTTCGTGTCGCTGGCATTGTCAATGCTTCGACTTCCTTCCGCTTTGGCTAACAAATTTGCGTCGTGCATGCAGGCCAGGCAAACATAATCATCATTATTGCTGCAATCAGCATATTTGGCAGGCTTCAGCCGGGCTCCCTCCCTCCCCCCACCCCCTCCACAGCCAGTGTTGCTGCCATACTCATTTTGTTCATCCTGCGGGGCACAGAAAAATAAAAAAAGGGGGGCACGGAAATATTGTAAATTTTATGCTGGCAGCTCCAGTGCGATGGTTATAGTCGCCTTGGTCGCCATAGTTGTGGTTATGCTTAATATCCGTCATTAAAATTGTTGTTTGTGGCGCAACGTGTGCTTTTTCTGTTCTAAGCAGCAACTGCAGTTGCTTGCAGCAGCAGCAGCAGTAAATGTAACCCTCTCAAACCCATTCCAACCCAGACCAAGTGCGTGGGTGCCTTCGCCGCGTGGCTGATTCGCTTAGGCGCATCCTGAATCCGTTTCAACTTCAACCCCAACACACACACACACACACACACACACACACACACACACACGTGTGCAGTATGCAAATATTGTGTTGCTCGTGTGTTGTTTCTATGGCATTGCACGATAAGAATCCATTGCGCAAAAATTAATTAGTCAATTTGCATGAAATTTATGTACAAAGCGCGAACAAACGAAACGAATTTTGATGTATTATGCACACATGAAGAGTCGAGTCGAGTCGAGAGTGAGCAGAGAGAGAGAGGGGAATCACCCAAGGGGGTCAACGCCGGGCTGGGTCAACTGCACAGCCAACCGAGCGAGTCAATTTAGCTGAGAGCTGTCGAAGGCGGTCAACAAGTCAGTAAAGGTTTTGTTTTTGTTTTTGTTTTTCTTTGGGTTTTTGTTGCTCTTTTCTGTTGTTGTTCTTGTTGCATATCGATTATACTGGAGAAATGTTATAATTTGAGAATGTTAAGAGTGCGCAATTAGGGGATAACAGGCAAGTATTTATAATACATACAAACACAAAATTCAGACTTACGTCTTAGACATATTCTTAAAAATAAAGGTTTTTTTCTGCAAAAAAAAAAAAAAAAAAAGTATTCAAATTTTAAAATTTGTTGAGTTAAACTTAATTTAATATATGTATAAAATAATTTAAGATAAAAAGAGTCAACTCAACTGCGTTATCTACTTAATATTGTTTATATATTGATGAAATGAGATGTTGTTGTATTGTCATGATGTTGAAAGTAGATCTAACCACGTGACTCAAATACTTGCTGAGCTGTGTGTCTGAACGTTATTCAATTCATAAATAGTCGCATTTCATAGATAATCAAGCCTAAAATGAATCTGTTGCAAATACACTCAGGGTGAAATCCAAATACCTTGCAGTTTAATTAGATAATGTTGTCATAAATAGAAAACTCAAATAAACTGCATTGGAAATTTTGAATAAATAAATATTCAATGAATTCATTTTATAAATTTGAATTAATTTAAATGTAAAGTGAATTCTAACATGAATTTGCAATATTCTTTACATATTTTCGAGTATTCAAATTCGAAACAAAATATGGACATCGAACGTCGCTTTTCTCCCAGTGTATTGGCAACTTTGATCAAAGTGAACCCTGATTCAGTTGTAGCTGTCATCGCAGCTGTCACGTGGCCCAATTAGTTAACGAAATATCTCGAAACTCCATATTGAATCACAATCTCAAATCAAAAATATATATAAGGAAAAAGAAAACTAAAAATAAATGAACCTCCAGACCAGACGCTAAGTAAGTGCAGTAGTGATTTAGACAGTCTTTGATTCCGGTTTCCGCAGGATGGCCATGCACTGGAATGTGCAGTGCGATGGGTGCGCCAGGACGCACCTCATCCACTACCGTTACAAGTGTCTGCGGTGCGCCAATTACGATCTGTGCGCCGTGTGCTTCGAGAACAAGGTGGAGACGGGCCGGCACAGCAGCAGTCATCCGTTCCAGTGCCTCCTTGACCGTGCCGCACGCGAGCTCTTCTTTGCCGGCGAGGAGATACCCGATATGTGCGCGGACAGCTTCACGTGCCCGTACTGCGGCAAGATGGGCCATGCCGTCAAGGATCTGCTGAAGCACATGCACATGGTGCACCGCGGCGACACCACCCCCGTCATCTGTCCGCTCTGCAGCGCCGTGCCCTCCGCGGATACGGTGCGCATCAACAACATGGTCAACCATGTCTCTCTCATGCACGACACGGGCACGTGGCGTATCGGCGGCGGCGCCGGCTCCGGCTCCGGCTCCGGCGCCGGCTTCGATCTGCCGCCAATTGAAATGGGCGACGGCCATGAGAACGGGTCCGGTGGACATGCGCTGCACAGCCGCAACCCGCCGCCAGAAACAGGAGGGCTCGCATTGGGCGCCGGACAGAGCTTGGGCAGCAGCGCATCCCAGGAGGAGGACTTCCTTCCGGACTCGTGGCTGCCGGAGCTGAGCTCCCTGAGCGGCAGCATGCACACAATGCGCGACACCGATCTCGATCTGGGCAGCCAGCCCGACCATCCGCAGCAGCTGCGACGCGCCATGCTCCTCCCAGTGCACCAGAACCAGAACCAGAATCAGAATCAGAATCAGAGCCAGCGCCTCAATCAAGGCCCCACCGAACCGTCGCGTGCCGTCGAAGAGGACTTCAGCGACATTGAGAACGATGACATTGCCGGAAACGGAAACCAGGACGAAAACGGAAACGAGCCGACCTCGTCCATTTAAAAAACAAAAACAAAAACAACTTTAACACATATGTACACAGAGGGGATTGCTCTCTCTTCCCGTTTCGTTCAAAATTCATGTTGCCATTGTTACCGCAAGCATTTGTTTTCCTGCCCAACTGCCTCCCCCTAATAAATGATATGCGTAGAAGCTCACACTTTAACAGGGAGCCTCTCATGTGGATGGAGATGCGCCAATTCCAATCTTACACTTTGGAGTTGCACTAAAAAAAACGTCTGCTTTGTTTTCATTCATCTTTGCGCAACAAATACAAAATATATGTTAAGTGTGCCAATAAGCATCGTTGTCGTATGGTTAGAGCTGTAAAAACATCTATCGATAAGATCGACATTATCGATGGTTCTACAATTATGCGATAACTTTATATACGTTTGTATTGGAACTCTTTATTTATTTTATAATAAGAGGCTGCAGAGTTGATAAAATAAATAAAAAATATCGATAGCTAAAAATATTGATTTGGAAATAACTGATGGAACGATGAAACATAAAATCGATTAGAACTAAGATATGTATGTGCAAAATTTTGTTAGATCAAGAATTAATTTTTTTTATAATTTGATATTGAATATCCTTTCGCCACTTATTTTTTTTATAATCCTTTATTCAACTAATATATACCATTTATCAGGCTCCGGATTGCAACTGAGAAACACCTCTCGTAAGTCAAACTTGGTAGCTATTGAAGAGGCTTATTTGAACTTATTTTACTGCTAGAAACTAATTACAAAAGTAAACGCCGCATTCTGCAAACTTTCAAATGCGCATTCGTTTACCCTTCCCCTTCGGGTTTCTCTTTTTTTCTCTCTTGGGTTGTGTCGCTTTATCTCGCTCCCTCTCAGCGCCTGTGTCAGCTTATGGAGCAGGTGTAGCGCCCAAAAGTGTGCTGCTTCTTCTTCTGCGCCTTCGTCGGCGTCTCGTCTGTCCATGCTGGGAGTGAAGTGTTGCAGCCGAATGTCTCCGTTGCTGTAATCGGCTTAGAGGTGAAACCTTTTGTCATTAAAAAAGGATTTCAAGCTTGACAACATTTCCATTTGTTGCCATTCAGCCCCCCTCTTCATGCTAGTGGTTAGAGGCGCAAGGGGTGCAGGGGATGGGTGGAGGGGGGGGGGATGGAGGGGTGCTGTGTGTTGCTTAGTTAACTTTTAGCTGACTGCGTCGACGGGTCTTTGATTTTGTTCAAAGAAATTAAGATTCAAAAACCGATACCGTGTTTGTTGCCTGTCCCAATTATAAGCCGGTCTCTGTCCGGGCCTGGCCAAGCTCATGGTGGCCTGCGGGCTGTGGTCTGGGTGGTGCTGTGGTACTGTGGTGCTGTGGGTCAGCCCCTCCAGGTAAATGGACAGCGTCTGTCAGTGGCAACAAGCATTTCAGATAAATTGCCAATCGAACTAGATAAAATGAGCTGTGTAAATAGTGGAAAGGCACCGATAGTCTCTTCTTCTTCTTCTACATCTTGTTATGCCAGCTCTCTGCTCCCTGCCCTCCCCCCCCATCTCCCCCCTACCGCAGCAAACTATCCCGAAACCAAACTGCACCACATCAAATCAAATCAAATCGAATCGAAACAAAACAAAGCACAGCAAAGCAAGCGAACCCACCTGCCCCGCCCACTGCCGGCAGGCTTTGATCTGTGCGCTGCCTGTCCCGCCGATGGGCCAACGGAAACACAGATGGCTACAGTTCGGAATGGGGTAATGGGAATGGGAACGCAGCTGCCTGCAGGTCGTTATGGCTAATGAGTATTACGAGGCATGCAGACAGACAAGTGCGCCAAAGGAGCTGTCGCAGGGGGGGGGGGGAGGGGGGGAGTGGACGGGGTCAAAGGGGTGTCCCCAGAGATGAGTGCGTGGATGTTGTGATATTCAGATATCAATGAATTGGATGAGACTAAATACTGATGTTAAATGTATCGATATCCTTTGTTCGATATTTTGAAATTCTTAACTTTACGTTAGTGAAGATCGATTAAACATCGATTTATCGATTTTGCTTTTTGAACTCTATATTCAAATTTTTCCATTTATCAGCATGATTTTCGAATTCTATGTAAAAGACATGAGTTTTCGTGTCACGCGCTCATCTCTAGTCACGCATTGATATGACAATAAAAATGCACGACTTTGGTTTTGGATTTTGTGACTTTGCCTTTATCGCCATCCACTCGGCAGCATTTGGGCGGTGGGCGGTGGTCAGGTCCGGCCAGCCCCCACGAAGAACGCTTGCACAATTTTTAATCATGGCTCGGCATTGAGGCGAGGACTTGTTTGGTTCCACGTCGTGTCCCCAGCTCCTGGCCGCCGGTCGTAGGCATTGTTTGTGCCAGCGACACATAAACATGCATGGCCAGACTGTGTTCCAGGCTCAGCTCAGGGGTGAAGAGGAACGGGGAGCGGACCAGGACCGGTTTATTGTTGCCGTTTGTATGGCTTTTAGTCCTTTATCTTGTTTCTAACTCATTGGATCGCAAAAACGGTCTCGTGTTCACCTTAATTGGGGTAAACATAAGTTCTGATTGCCCGCCAGGGCGGCCGCTTTTGTGTACAGCTCCGGCTTAAGCCTTGGCTTCAGCTCCAGGACGCATACCAAAGAGTTGTGCCGGCGACATTTTTGCTGCTACTTTTCTTATTTTCCTATCATTTGGTTTTTTTTTTTGTAATTTTGTCGTTGTTGTCTTCATTTTGCTTTCTTTACTTTTTAAGGCTGTTTTTTTTCGGCTGCTTCTTTCTAATTGAGCCTGTTCGTCGTCTTCTATCGAAAAACTTGCTGCTCAAAAAAGGGAAGACAAGGAAGAAGCCGAAACGGAGCAATCCCAGTGGCAAAAGTCGTTGCCCAAAAGCCGAAAGTCGAAGACGACAACGCTTCCAACATATCCAATTAGATGGCAGCCGGAGAGAACGGGGGGGCCTGAAGGAAGGGCTGGCGGATGTGGCGGCCTGAATGCCATTGTTGCCGGCACAGATCACAAAAGCGAGATAAAAATTGTTGAACGTGTAATTTTTATTTATTGCATACAATTTTTAGAACAAATGACAGACAAAAGGTTGCCAGCACAAGGCAGCCTCAGTCGCAGCCGCAGTCTCTGCCGACGTCAGCGTCGCTGTCGCTGTTTGGGGAGCCAAAGGGATTGCAAAACAAAAATTTCATTGCCTACATTTGAGCGCGCTCCGTAATGTATGCATTTGCCATTGAGTGTGCGTGTGTGTGTGTGTGTGTGTGCGAGCGAGTGTCTGCATGAAAATTAAATTTTCTACTTCAAAAGCTAAGCGACGAACGGACGGAAACAGCAGCCGCAGACCGCATTGGCCCGCACCCCACGCAAACCTCACAACGGACGTCTTCCAAAAACCGAATTGAAAAAGCGTTTAGGATTTTCTGTTTCGGGTGTGTTTGTGTGTGTGTGAGCGTGTGTTTGTGTGTGTGTGTGTGAGGGCAACTAAATGATGGGGAAACTATAAAAATTTACATAACAATAATAAAAGCAAATGCAGAAACGGCGCAAAGCCAAAGAAACGAAAGACATTTATTCATTTCTGTTCTGAAATTAGCATAAAAGTAAACCTCGTACACACACACACACACACACACACATTTGCATGCTGTCATAAGGGGTAGTGTGGAGGGGAAGAGCGGGGGGAGGTGCACGCTGCTTACGCACAATCAAAGCCTTAGCTTCAGCCTCTGCTCTGGCCTTGTGTCGTTTGATAAGCGTGAAAAACGTGCAAATTTTAATAAAAGCAAATGAGCCGCAAAATCATACAAAATGACAGCAACAACAACAAAAGCAACAAGCAGCAATATTAACAACAATAGCGACAGCAACAGCAACAGCAACAACAACAACAAATGTGGCACAGGCAAATCAGAGAAAATATATGCTACAAATTTGGTGTGCTAATGTCTCAACTTTGTCATTGATGATTGTATGCACACCCACGCACACACACACACCCACACACACTCATACGTGGAGAGACAATGCGCTGTAATGTATGCTACATTCTGAGTTCTTTGAAACGAATTAAGTTACAAGTGAGCCAACACACAAACAAAAAAAAAGGTGTGAGCAATATATCGAAAGCAAAAATAAATAAATGAATAAGTAAAGAAATAACGACAATTGTGCCCCGATTCGCCCAACTGAGCACCTTTATCTGCCCACTTAAATTTGGTGCTGAATTTATTTTTGGCATCTACAACAAGGAAACCCAACCAATTATTTTCTGCTGCCTTAAAAATAACTAAGGAAAAGAATGTATTTTTAAATATAGAATCAATTTAGAGGTAAAATCATAAAAAAAAACTGGTAAACATTAACAAAGTTTTGGAACTTGGAAATTTACTTATTTCTGGGGTAAAAAATAGCATTTGGATATATCTAAATATATGAGGATACAATTGTATTTGAATAATGTAAACAAGCTGGATAAAAAAAAAAAAAAAACATGTCATTAAATTACAGCTTGATTATTTATTTACATAAACATATTCATTTTGCAATAGACTCGTTTTAGTCTCTTGCTGTTTTGTTATTTATCTCAATTGCATTTAATAGAGGTGCCCAACACACTTCCGCTTTGTGCTTCCAATTTGCATGCCCTGTTTCTGGATCATCCTTAGCTCCTGCCGCCTATATTGTTGCCACCTGTTTTAGCCCTTAGCCGCTCAATAAATTTCATGCCAGTTGTTGTTGTTGTTGTCCTTGTTGTTATTCTACTTGGGTCATGTCGTTGTCCCTTGAACTGCTCTCCTTACAGCTATCGTGCTTAGCGTCCTGTTCAAAAATATGTTGCATGTGTTCTTAGCTATTGTTGTTGTTATTGTTGTTGCTGCTCTTTCAACTGCCGCCGCCGTCAAGGGCACGAACCAACCCGAAATAAGGCGAGCCCAAGCTGGGGCCCAGGGCAACTTTTGGTGGACACACACGCACCTTTTTTTGGTGTTTTTCGTTTTGCTTCGTTTTTTTTTTAATTTTTGTTGTTTTTTTGTGTTGTTAACCCGCACATGAATCTAAAATTCTGGCCCGCAGTCTCTCTGTGTGTGTTTTGCGGCAAGTTGTTAAATAGCACTGACACTTGCCTGCCCCCACCACCATGCCCCACCCAGTTACAGATATTTATATGCTGTTTCTCTCTACCCCACTCGCTCTCTCTCTCTCTCACTCTTTTCCACTCAATGCGTGTGTGTGTGTGGCTTAGTTTTTTTTTCCAGCTGTCCTTCAGCTCATAATCCTTTTTTATTGCAAATGACCACGCTAACTCGATGCTCCACACACCGGTTAAGGTGGTGGATAGGGGGATGGGGGATGGGGGAGCGGGGTGGCAAGGGGCGTGTGCCGGGCGGGTCGTCAGCTCATAAGGCTCATCAACAAGTTCATTTTACGGTCAATTCATTAAAAAAGTTTTTCACTTTTTTGACCATTTTTATTACAATATTTAGTTTGTCACATCATGTGTGTGACTGAACGTGTGTGTATGTGTGTGGGTGTGTGTGGGTGCGGGTGTGACCCTCATTTGCTGACATTTAGTGGCAGTTTTCAACAACAATGTTAACGTTCATGCGTCATGCTAAACATTTTTGTTGCGACTTATGCGATATTTTTTTCTCTGCTTTTTGCTCTTATTTATTTATTTATTTAATTTGCGCCTGTCCCCTTTTTTTTGGATTTTTTTTTATGTTTAGATATTATTATATTTTTGTTGTTGTTTGTGTGCTGTGTTGGCTTTAATTTTATGATTATTGCTCTTTTTTTTTGTGTTGTTTATTCCACCCCACACGCTACCCGAAACGCTTTCCGCGGCTCTTTCATTTGTTTTTGTTGTTGTTGTTGTTGTTGTGTTTTTTGGTCCGGTGCTTTTGTTCATTTCTTAAGTGGCGCTTTATAATGTTGACAGTTTTATTGGGGCGCAAAATGTTGGTCATTTCGGTTGGAACCGGGCCATGTCCAGTGGCCATTGGGATTGCCGCTGGCATTGACAGTTTAATGACAGTTTCTGTTTTGTTAGTCAAACTATAATGTCCGAAAATCCTATTAATTTTGCCTTTTGGAAAACTCCATTTAACCGCCTCATACGGCTTACAACTATTTAATAGCTCTTTGCCATAGAAATTATATACTCTTTGTAAATAATTAGAATTTAATTCGTTTCATATTAGATGCCAAATAATGTAATTTAGAACACAACTACAAATGTAATAAATTAAGCTTAAAGTTGAATTAATCTCCTCAACAATCTCCAATCCTATACAAAATTGTAATAAATGAAGTTTATTTTGTTAATCGAACTAAAGACTGAAACAAACTAACGTAAGCTTATTAAGAAGTATTTAGCAAAATCTATATGCGAAATTGTTTAACATTTATCACACTACACACACACACACACACCTGTGCACACCGCATGCAACAAGCCCCAAATGTCTGGTCGAAAAATTCTATCTAAATCAATAAATGTTGCGGCAACGCTAAGCCAATGAGTGCCATAAGGCTTACGAAACTTACACTTGCAACAACAACAGCAACAACAACAACTAGAACAACAACAACAACTAGAACAACAACATTATTCCTTTTCATTGCATTTACTCGCAGTTAAAAGATAAATGCCTGGACAGCAACATGCACTTGGCCATAGAAATCCAAGCGACGGCAGTTGCTTAAAACTTTGTTGTCTGCAGCTGCAGGGCAGTGGGCGGGGAGGGGGAGCGGGGAGCGGGTGGCGTCCCTTGGTTGCAAGCCACATGCACAACTTCATTGCCACCTCACGTTAACGAATCGACTCGTTCTCGTCCTGGTCCTCGTCCTGCCACAGACTGAAACTGCAGGCGAACTTTAACAAGCGACTAATGTGCAGCCCCAGAGTTGCAAGCGGGGGCGCGAGACGGAGCAGGGGGTGGGGGTCGTCTTTGCATGCGGCTGGGGCGTGTCAGTTATCATATGTATGTGCGCAAATAGCCAAACTTGCAGCTGCAGTTACGCTCTTTGTTGTTGTTGTTGGTCGTGCGTGCCAGCATTTTGGGTCTGTAATAACTTTTTGCCATACTTACATCACCGCAACGCTGTAAAATGCTGTTGAATATTTTTCTATTATTGAGGCACCACCCAACCACCAAATCCACCCACCATCTTTGCTGAACAAACTGAGTGCCAACATTTGATTTTCAGTTCGCGTTCACGCAGCTCGCACAATTTTTCGTTTAATACCCTGTAATCATAAAATGTGCACACAGAAAGGGTATCCAAAAAGTCAAAATGCATATTTCATATTATTAATTGGGCTTAGCTTAAAATTCGACTTCTTGCCAATTTCACATTTTCATAGAAATCAACAAAAAATGTATTTCTCACCGATCGCACAATTTTGGGAATTAATTTAACAGGATATCTTACAGATAAATAAGCACTTTTGACTGCCGCTCTCTGAATTGTTAATTTTACAAAAATACCGCCGACATCAACTTCGCTGTCGCCGTTGCCGTCGACGATTGCCGGATGTTTAGTGCAACTTGCAGGCGCCCCCAAAACTTTCACAACTCGGTGTTGCCTCAAAAAGCCGCCACTCGGCGTTCAACTTTCAGTCGACCCTAGCGTGTATTATTTTCTTCTCTTTTTGAATTTGTTTATTTTATTTTTTTTTTTTTGCGCAAATTTGTTGCACCCATCGTGGCAAACTGGGCACAGAATTTGTTGTGTTCGACTTTAAGTTACTCTTTAGCTGCATAATCTAAAAGTTAGTTGAATTTGAATGTATCTAAAAAGAACTATAAAAGACAATAAATATATAAATTTTCCTTTGCATATATTTCTGATTTATTCAAGTGAAATTTTTTCACTGGCTTTGATTTATGTAAACAGATATGCCCTCTGTCTCAATTTTAGATTGGGTATCAGAGCCAGCAACAATATAAATACAATGAGTTTTATGGCTTTGCCGTGTTGCGAGATTTTATTGGCGCAGTTCGCGCCGTCCGTCCGTTGAGAAAGTTGCAGTTAACGGCCAAAAGCGGCCAACGAGTCGGGTTAATAAGTTAAGTACTCAAAGATAAAGTCGCAGACGAACAAGAAGAAGAAGAAGAAGTAAAAGAATCAGAGGCTTCTGTTGAGCTCTTGAGATTGAGACGATTTAGCGACAATCATTTTGGCAGAAATTGGCTTTGTTCGGCTTAGCGTAGCTGCCTCGGCGGAGGTGGGGAAGGGGAGGGGGAGGGGGAGTGGGTGAGGTCTGCCACCACTAATCATCGACATATGGCAGCTCTGGCCAATCGTTGAACAGAAACTTTTCGTTCTTAGCCTTCTTTTTGCACTAAATTCACTTTGCTGCAAGACGTTCGTGCCACACGCAAACTACCAAAAGGCAGAGCAACAAAAATGTTATGCCTGTCATTAATTTTGTGCAGTTTGCAGTTGCGTTCCGGACGGTCGGACGGACAGACGGACGGCGGGGGCAGCTACCTGCAGTTGTGTGGTCTGAGGGTAGGCGTCTCACTCTTAACACTCTCATCTCTGGGCCAGCTCAGCGTATTAATTACAAAAGCTGAAGGCATTCAAGCCCAGAACTCGCATCTCGGAATTCGGAATTCGGAGCTCGGCACTTGAGGTGGTTTATGGCTGTCGCCAACTTTGTGGCTTCCACTCAAGTGGGCGGTCCATGGATCAGCCAAAATCAAACATGGCTGGTAATTATAAGTAGAACTCTGACGCCTGTCACCATCAATGTCCAGCCAGGCTGCTGCCTAGCTGAACTCATTTGTTTACGATGCCTTTGATAGCTGACTGACTGACTGACTGACTCCCTGACCGACCGATTGGCTAACAGACTGACCGACTGCTTGCTTCAGTGCTGAAGTTGATTAATGAGCACCGCGGTGACGGCTATCGATTCATTTACTTTGCGGTCCGATGTAATGTGACAAAGGGCGAAAAACGAGGATAGAACAAACCGTAACCGAAACCGAACCCAAAAGCCAATGCAAAAAACACAGTCAAAGAACGCAGTCAGTCACATACACACACACTCACACACACACATACACAGAAAGATTCGTTTAAGCACTTATGACTTTGTCACATCAAAATTGACATTCAATACTCTCTCATTTCCGATAGCCGTGAAGTCCGCTTAATTGAACAAGGGAAAGGTGACTAGAAAATAAAACACTTCACGCTCGGGAACACTTTATGTGCATCTCAGCAATTTAGTAAAGTGCATTAATTCCATTAACATGCTGAAAAGAAATCTTTAAAAATATTTGAAAAATAAACCACTAAATTTAATAAACAAATAAAATTGTACATAAAATACTTTAGGTCAGCTCTTATATATAAGAGCATGTTTTCTAAAAATAATTACTCTATAATTTTTACTTACAAAACTTGAGAACTTAAAACTTGAACACTTTTATGCCGACGCGTCTGGAAATTATCATAAAGTGTAGGTCGAGAGAGTGGCTTAAAGTCAAGGACACTAATTGCACTCAGCCAAGTTCGGGAATTTAATAAAACTAAATATGTATATATGTTTATGTATGCGACAAGATATGTTGTGTCCTTGCTTGGTTCTTTGCCACCTGCTGTGAAGTTCTCATCCTCGTCGCATTTCAACATTTTGCCGCACGCTAATATGACCCCAAGGGGTGGGGGATAAGTGTGTGTGTGTGCGTGTGCGTGTGTGTCTGTGTATTTATTTGGTAACTTCATGCTGAGGTTTCGTTTTAATAAGTTTAATAAGTTTCTTAACATAATTTGCGGCCAAGACTTGACGGCAAAGTCGCGGCAAACGATACGAAATGTGTTGCATAAGCCAAGGCGCAACAGCGCCCCAACGAAGCCGAGTGCAGCAGTTGTCGCCGTTCTCGCGCTATTCGTATTTTTGTTGCCCCAGCCAACAGCAGCTGCGTCTGCAACAGGTCCACCCCACCCCACCCCACCCCGCTCCAGCTGCGCCTGCTCCCGACATTCACATGGCACGCTCACGTTGCCGAAACCGCCGCCGGCTTTGAAATGCGATGCGACAGTTGCGCCCACGCTCGCAGCAACGCACACTGTGCCACACATTGTTTAATTTTTTATAAAAACAAACCGCTTTTAAGGTTTTTATTTTGTGATTGTAAAACAGTTTTCAAAAATGTATGTAAGAAATTTGTGCAATATTTATCAAATTGGAAGCTGAAATAGTTGATCATAAGAAGAGTTGAAATTTTAAAATATTTTATTTTGTGTTTTTTTTTTTCGTAAAAATGTGTATATTTTATTTAAACTCGTTTTCTTTTACCTTCAGTGGCAACTTAACTTAGTTTTACATAATATCGATATTATATTAATTATATTAATATATTAATTTTTAATATTCAAAAAAAACTTTTAGCAACTTTGATGTTTTTCTGCTTGGCTACTACACAACTTCGCCAGCATTCGTTTAAGTTGTTTTCATTTTTGTATTTATATGTACATACATATATTTCATTTTAATTTTAATTTTTTTTTTTTTTTTGTGGCACACTGTGTCAAAGTTGGTGTTTCCTAATTTCGGTGGGTGGCAACTTACTTTTATTCGGAACGGCAGCTCTTTGAAGTTATCCTCCACACCTCAGACTTCTGTGTCATTATTCAATTAAATTGGCAGCACACTTTAAGACTTTAAGAGGCAGCCTCGATGGCAACGCGATTGTCGCAGACCTTGTTCAGGCTTGGGTTGGGTGTTGGGTCTTGGGGTTGGGGTTGGGGTTGGGGTTGGGTGTTGCTGGTGGTCACCGGTTGCCTGGAAATGTGCTTCCAGCAACAGTTGGAATGCTTGCTGACTGTTTGGATTTACATGCAAACAATGACATGCATAAACAAGTAGCGAACGATGATAACGACGCCATCTCGAGGACCCCCCCCCCCCCTCCCCCCCTCAAAAGGACGAAGTAGGCAGCAGGGGATTGTCGCCCATTGTCCGGGCCACGTTTGTGCATACGGCCATAGATCTGCTCGGACACATCAACAACAACAACAACAACAACAACATGGCGCTTATCGGACGCCGTTCTCTGGTGCACAGATTAGTTGGATGACTGATGGCGGTGGCAACAGGCCCGATGCAGACAGCGCGACAGCTGCGAATCCTTTGTTGGCCGGCTTCCAGCCGAGTTGCGGGCTGTCGGGCCGAACTGCCAGAGAGACCAGGTACTGGACACAGTTAATCGCATTGTGTATACGCCGCAAAATGGAACGGCAACAATAAACCGATAAATGCAATCTCATTGCCATATGCACGAACAAGTTTTTCAACTCAAGATGATTGGCGAAAAGCAATCGAAATATGTATTTTTGATAGTAAGAAAAAATACTATTTTTTTGTTGCAATATTTCATTCATATTCCAATTCAGAACAAGATTTGGCCAAAGTTAAATACATAAAGACTAAACTTTTTGTTTATTGAATTCCTTTGTGAAAATACTAATATTTAAAATGTATATATTTGATTGCTGCCATTGGAGCAATTGCTGTATTTATTATTATTTTCATATTTCTACTCATCATTTTTGAAATTTCCCTAAATTGTAAAATGTCTCAATTATTCTCAATTATTCCTTGCTTATGTTTCATTATTTAACTAAATTCGGTTATTAGCCGTCTACATTTCTATACCCTGCACCCATTGAAATTGTATAAAAAGGGTATACTAGTTTTCTGCAAATTTGTGTAACAGACAGAAGCAAGCATCTGCGACCCCATAAAATATATATATTCCTGATCAAGGCGACAAGCTTTTCGATTTAGATTCTAGTAAGCATTATCGATAATAATCGATCGATTGAAATGGATTAAGAGGTATCCCATAGTCGGCGGTCCCGACTAGAGCCTTCTTTTACTAGAGCCTTTATTTTACAAAATTAAATATTGATTACATCTATTTTTATTTATGCATTGTTTTATTTTTTATATGAAATTACGATGCTGCTGAGAAATTTATTATTTATTATTGAATAAACCTAATTTAGAATCCGTTTTGAAGTTGTTGGTTTTAAATGAAGTTGAATTGAATTGGAATCAGATTTAATGTTTAGGTGTTAATGAATTGCGATATTTTGTGTTGCTGAAAGGCGTGGGGGCGTGGCTGTGCGGGTTGGGGCGGAGGCCAGCAAAATATTTGTACGATAAACCTCGAATGTGTTGTGAGAATTTAAATATGCGCGTTGCATACTTTTAGGCGAATGTGGAAACAATGTGCGGTGCGGCCAGGTGGCGGGGGGGTTGAGAGGAGGGGCCAAATGCAATGCTTTTCACATTCGACGGTGTCGTTCGAGGTTTTGTTGTTGTTGTGATTTTCAAATCAATTGGCAAACAAAACAACAAAAGCGCAAACACAAACAGCCGCTAACATGTGTATGTGTGCGTGTCCCTGTGTGTATGTGTGTGTGTGTGTGTGTGTGTGTGTGTGTGTGAGTTGTTGTACTTTGGCGGCATTTACTTGGTGCAGTAACATAAATTACAGCAGCGACCACAGGCGACCAACAACTGCAACGGCGACATAATAAACGGAGGCCGGCGCTCAACCAGGGTCAGTGGATAGGGGGGGGGGGGGGGGGGGGGGAAGGGCAACCAGGTTGACTGGCACCGCAGACGGACCGCCGCGGCCATTGCAACGTTTGCGGCTTACAAATTATTTACTTAATTGCCAACGAAATGTGTCTAATGAGCCAAATTGCAATGCCAATGAATATGCCCGGCCCGAGAAGGGGAGCGGGCACGTGATCGGGAACGTGAACGTGCACCGTAATGCGTACGGGGCACGACTGAACGTGACTTTAAAGCCACGCCGGGATGCCCAACGTTCGCTGAAAGCCCTTTTGCCATGGGTCAACGTGCTGGCCAATCTGTCTGTCTGACTGTCCGGTGCTCTTTTTGTCAGCCTAATGCACTCGAAATAGGTGTGAACGCTAAAGTGACTCGACTGACAGCTACCCTGTGCCGAAATCTAATGTATCCTCAGAGCAGTTAGCTTTCAAAATTCAGAGTGGGCTCAGAGTGGGTTTCCTATAAATAAATAACTAAACCAAAAAAAGTTTTTTTTACAAAATTATTAACAAAACTTATAACATCTTTTTAAATTGCAAGCAGAGTATACAAATAAAATCAAATAAAAAAAAAAATAAGAGGAAACTTTAATTTCCATATTTTAATGTGTAATTTAAAAAATAATTTATTTAAATATTAATATTTATAAATGATATAGTATAGTTGCCAAATTCTTAAAATTTATATTTTTATAAAAAATGAGTTTGCATATAAATTAACAGACAGACTTCGGCCCATGATCTTTATCAAGAATATAAATACTACTTCGATCCTATAACATAATTTGTAAAACGCTTTAAAACTTCCATTTATTAACTTATTTGCAATTAGAGAGTATTTTAAGTGCGTTGTCAGCAAAATGTTTGAATTGGTTTCTTGCTGTTTTTGGCCAGATGGAAATAATTTCCGCTAGACAATGGAATGGAAACCGAGGACGAAGGACATGGAAATTGGCGTGTTTGCATATGTCGCAATGAGGCGCTTGTGTGTGTGTGGGCGTGGCATATTGAACATTAGCTAAAACTCAAGTGAGCCGCGACGAATTGAATCGAATTTCCAGGCCTTGTGTTTGCACATGTGCACGCGTATGTGTGTGTGTGTGTGTGTGTGTGTGTGTGTGTGTGTGTGTGTGTGTGTGTGTATGTGCCTATGTTGGGGGCGCAGCATTTTGCGGCGTGTTTGTGCAGTGACAGCAACAGCGACAAAGTTGATTTATCAGTTTGGTGGCCATTAATCATCACAGCGACAAGTTGGACAAGTGGACAGCCAACGGACCAGCTGGGGTCAGCAATGTATTTGTTGTTGTTGTTGTTTTTGATAACGCTGCCACTGGACAGCAAACTGGACACAGACAACGTGCCCCCCCCCCCCCCCCCCCCCCCCCCCCCCCCCCCCCCCCCCCCCCCCCCCCCCCCCCCCCCCCCCCCCATAAAACAGAGGAGCAGCGCTCAAAGTACGAGTATTGGCCAAGCGTCGCCTAATAACCCATGCGACAATGGGCGACTAGCTTTCTAGCAGGTGATACAACCCAGCACCACCCACCCGGATCCAACCCCACCCACTTTTCTGGCCAGCACCTGGCTTCGATTTGTTTTGCATTAGCCATGCGAGAGCGGATTCGGGCCAACGGCAGGAGTATTCTTGGCTGCATTTCAATTCACAGCACATAAACCGACAAATCGCCGTTGGTGAAAGTTTTGCGGAGTTCTCTGTAGCTGCTGCCAATCCACCCCTCCCCGACCCCCTCTCCGCCCACTCCTTATCGAGCTGAGCGTTGAGCATTCTTCGTGCTTCGGTCTGCTTCCGGTGCGATTTATCTGAGCAGCGCAGGTGACACGCAGTGCAAAATTGCCGGCCATATATATTGGCCCAGTCATTAGAGAGACGGCAGTTTGGGGCGATAAATGTTAAACGGCCAAATCGATGGCAACACATGCGATGCCAGAGGAGGAGCAGCGTCTTTAAAAGCTTAACAGCTGAATGCAAACAAGTTAGTAAAAGAGATTCCGGACATGGTCATATCGTGGCTGAAAATACTCTTGCAATTGAAAATATTGTTATTGGCAACTGCAAAGCGAGTAAAGAGCTCAACAAAGGAATAATGTAATTAAGTTACACAACAAATAAATACTATTGGTTAGCTCGTTAAATAATTTTAATTGCAACTTAAGTAATTGTTATGCTTATGTGATTCGGTTATTTGAATATCTTTTAGTTTCGCTTGAAATTGTTCTTCTATGAAATTGGTTTCAAAATTGCAGCTAAAAAGATGAATTATAAATCGATGAAATGGAAGTTTGAAATGCAACAAGTTGCCCCGCCGACAGGCCGCATGTCAAAGTCCATGTGCCAGCCCCCAAAGGGCCATGTTGCAGCCAGTTGTTTGGGCCAAGTTTCGCTGCTCTGGCTTTGTATTTGTATTTGTGTTTGTGTTCGTGTTTGTGTTTTGTGTTTGTATTTGTGTTGTGTGTCTGGGCATAAATAGCATATGGCAATAGCTGTGAATATCGCTATCTCTTTGGCTAAATATCGTGTATGTTGTGTGTGTGTTTACTGTGTGCGCGTGTGTTGTGTGTGTGTTGCGGCGTTTTGTTGTGTACTCAACGCAGTGCTAAACGCACAAAATGGAGTAAATGCACAAACACACACACACACACAGACAGCAGCATAGTGGCGTGTGTGTGGTTAGGTGTTTCTCTATGTACTTAGTGTAATTTCAGATAATTGCTTAATCAATATCTGTACACACACACACACACACACACACTCTGCACATAGTTCAACTTATTTTTATAACAGCCGCAAAAGGGTTCGAGACTGGGGGGTAGGCGGCTCAAGCTGAGCTCAGGTGAACTTTTAAGCCTCAACTAAAAATTTGATTTTGTGTTTAGATGTTTAGATGTTTAGCCTCAACTCAAATTCGATTTTGTGTTTAGAGTGAACCATCAAAAATCCCGGCTAATGTATAGTTATAGCCACGTCTTAATTCACGCATATCCTTGTCAAATCTTTGCTGAGTAACAAATTTGTACAGTTTTTTTGTTGTTGTTGTTGTTGCTGTTCTTGTGGGCGCCGTTTTTTGGTTCGTGTACCGTATTTCGCTTGCTCTTCTTCTTTTCTATTTTTGTATTTTTTTTTTTTGTCTTTTGATGATGCTGGGCAAGCTTTGGTCAAGCTAAGCCGCTTAAATTTGCTGTCCGCGTCAAATTGCTGCCATCAACGCAGCTTTGCGCCCAACGCCCGTGTCCGGGTGTCCAACCGGGTGTCCGGCCCGTGGGCTTGGGCCTGTCCCCGGACTTAGATGTCAATTCGGGCGACAATCCCTGACACCCCCCCGCCCAGTTCAACAGCTAGCCTCCCCCCAGCGCCCGCACACCGAATGCGATCACACAAAAACCCAATTAAAAAGTTTGCATTTTTATGCCCCGACCAATGGGCGACACTAAAAATTTCTACAAAATAACGAGATTTTCAGCCAGATTGGCAAAGGGGGCAACGTGAGGGGGCAAGGGGGGAATCAGGAGTAGGGCCGAAAGAAAACGGGACAAATGAAAAGCGTGCGGAAAACTGTTTGTCAAATAATTTCTCACAGCATTTGCCAAGAAGGCGCAGCAGCAACAAAAAAAAAAAAAAAAGAAACAAGTAAATAGAAAGAAAGCGAGAAAAAAATGTATAGGAAATGCTGATACGGCAAGTCAAAAGGCCGTCAGCAAAGGCGTGGTGGGCGTGGCAAGTCGAATGAAACATAAATACGGGAAAATGCGAGTAAATGGAAATGTGACATTTACGCGTTTTGCGAGCTTAGATCGAGTTAAGACCACGGCACGTAGCATAGCTGCGGGAGGGGGTGTGAGGGGGCGGTACTTGGTTAAAGGGAGCGTGTTAGCTTTAGAAAGAGAGAGAGAGAGAGAGAGAAGGGGGGGGGGGGGGGGGCAGCAACTCTGCGTTAACAGCTGTCGCAGCAGCAGCAAACACATTTTCAAGTAACTTTTCGAATTTTAATTATTTCGTTCACAACAGCTCCACACCGCACACCCATCATCTTTGTCAATGTCTCCAACTCTCTCTCTCTCTCACACATTCTCTCTCTCTCTCTCGCTCTCACTTTGGCGTTGCTGTATTTTTACATTTTAATTAAAACGCAATTTGCACTTACTTAGAAAATCATTTCGTTTCGCTGAGTATTTATCTTTTTTTACTTTTGGCTTTGGCTTTGGCTTTGAGTTTGTTTGTTGTTCCCAACTGGCTGATAAACTGACTGGCTGAGTGGCTGACTGAGTGACTGACTGATTCACTGACTGATTGACTGACCAGTAGCCAGTTGCCAGTTGCCAGATGTCTGGCAGAGACACAGTTCATCATTATCGCCAGGCCACAAAAACAAAAGTCAACTAAGCGAAACATCAAAAATCAAATGCGAATGGCAAATGCCAAAGCGAAGGCGAGGGGGGAAGGGGGCAGGGGGAAGAGGCCAACGGGCTACGGGCAACGGGGTCCTGGTCACAAAATAATCACAAAAGCCAACAAATTTAATCGACACAACTTTGCAGCTATTCGAAAATATCCCCCCAACCCGACGCTTAGGGAGCCTGGCCTCGGGCCAGACCTAATTGTTCGTTTGCCAAAATTATGACAATAGCCAAATGGCCAAATGGCGAATGCTGAATGGCGAATGGGTGCTTGGCTGTTTTGGGTGTTTGAGTGGTGTATTCACAGTGTTCGGCCTGAATAATTAATATCGAGCAAGTGGCGGACAAGCTTCGCAATATCGAGTCGAGAACTGGGGATGGGGCCATGTCTCCTTGTCTGGCTGTCTGTTTGTCCGCTTGTACGCTTGTACGCCTGTGTGCTTGTCGGGTTGTTTCGTTGTCTGCCCTGTTGTTGTCGCAGCGAGCATAATAAAATATATTTTATCATTGATCTCTACAACACCAGCGACCAGTGCGCAAACACAAACACAAGCACAGGCCCAAGGCAAACACGACAAAAACGCACACAGAATGCGTTCCAATTCAAAATGGCAGAATTATTAGCTGGCAACGCGGGCGGGGCAGCGGTGGGGGCGACGGGGTGATGCGAAAGATAACTATGCCCCAGCTGATAGCAGTGGGAGATAGAATAAAACTCGCCTCGATGTCATAAACAGCATATGAAATTTAAAAAGCAAAAACAAAAAAACCCAGAAAAAGTTTTGAATACGTTTTCACAATCGATAAGAACAGAAAGGAAACCAAATTGAATACAATAGAAAGTCTATTGTAAATTACGGAATGTAGCGTGAGCTTTGGATTTGAAAAATTTTGAAAATATGTTTTTTTAAAAGAAAATGTTGTTTGTTAGTACAAGATTTTTACCAAAAAATTTGAAAATATTTTATTTTTTAAAGTTTTCATATTTTGAACATAGAACTAATGTAGAGGTCAAATCATGACCAAAATGCCATCAAACATGAGAATCGGTTCAGTTTGGACAAAGTTATGGCGGTTTAAGGTGTGGGAGCTATAGATTCTGGAACTTTACATGTCAAAATTTTTGTAAATTTTTGGATGATTTTTGACCAAAAATTTGACCCCCTCAGAATCACTTTAAATGTTGTTTTTTATACTAATTATGACATCCACAATCGAATAAAAATATAAATTTGTAAATCTAAATTTTGAAAAAAAATTTTTTTGAAAATTCACAAGGGGGGGGGGGGAGGTACACGATTTTTTCACCAAAAAATTCGAAAAAATTTAATTTTTAAAAGTTGACATATTTTGAATGTAGAATCAATATAGAGGTTAAATCATGAACAAAATGCCATCAAACATGAAAATTGGTTCAGTTTTGACAAATTTATGGGTGTTTCAAGCTTGGGAGCTTTGGTTGACAAGTTTCGTTGGTCAACAAATCTTAACACACTATCTTACGGGTGACAGACGGTTGAAAGGACAGAAAGATGGGTGTTGCAAAAAGTAGTAACGAATAAAAGTAAACAAGCGATGACATAGCTATATATGTCAAAGCCAAGGAAGTCGTATAATGCCAAAGAAAATTCTTTATGTCTTTTTATACCCTGAACCCATTGAAAATGGGTAAAAAAGGGTATAATGGTTTTGTGCAAATGTATGTAACAGGTAGAAGGAAGCATCTCCGACCCCATAA
>SCDY01001265.1:0-32780 GCA_004143825.1 Drosophila micromelanica
TACATGTCAAAATTTTTGTTAATTTTGGCATGATTTTTGACCAAAATTTTGACCCCCTCAAAATCGGCTTGAATGTGGTTTTTTATGCTAATTATGACAAATAAAATCGATTAAAAGTATAAATTGGGAATTCTAAATTTAAAATTTTTTTTTTTGTACATGCAGGCGGGAGTACATGCTTTTTACAAAATATTTGTTTTGGCATAGTTAAGTTTATGTTTATGTTAAGTTTATGTACATGCTACATTTTTTTTTAAATTTGGCACGAATTTTTAACAAAAGTTTGATTCTCTTTAAAAATGTTATTTACCTTCATTCTGACTGATTTGTTTACAAGTTTTGCCAAAATATAAGATAGGTTACTGATAGGCCCAATTTGTATAAATATAAATGTGCAACACTATCGTTTTAGTTTATCAGTGATCACTGATCACATTGCCATTCACGTTACCCACATTATCATTTTTGTTTTTTTGAATAGACAGAAGGCAAGAAGCGTGGCAAATAGAGACAGAAAGATACAATGGATACATCAGACGTGATTGTGTTGAGGTGTATCCGTTTCGGGTCGGTCGGTCGGGGCATATTGACCCGTCAAATGTGCCATGCTCTGCAGATTAGACCATTTCATATGCAAATGTCCATTTCGTTCGCTTCGGCGATAGATAAAATATCTACACGTTTATTTTGTTCGGTTTATTTGTTAAATACATGCTACTATCGCTATCACATCGTAATTTACAGCGCTTACAGTTAAGACTTTCGTGTCGTTTATTATACATTTTATACGGTCCTCAGGCTTATGTACTCAATCAGATATTTCGCATAACTTAAGTGGCTCCAACGACCATTAATAATGCGCAAAAAAAAAACCAAATAAATAAATATAAATAAATTAAGAAATACTACAACTGACTATAAATTTCGGATACATTAGCCGGCCTGACAAAGTCTGTTTTTCAACTTGCCATATATATTTGAAAAATAAATAAATTAACTTTGTTGCGATCGTATCTCTTACAGATATATTAATATATAGTATATTAATAGTTATGTCTTCATTTAATAGGATTTGAAATAGTTTGTATCCCAGAAACTCCCAATAAATAAGCGTATAAATTTAAATTTTGTGCAAATTTTTTTAAAAATTATTTTATAATTAGGCAGTTCTATAATTTGAAGCACGCACCAAAAAACGCGACACAAAAGTTGATTGTGATTGGTTTATAATTTATGGGGCTTGGGATCTCAGGAAAACAAATGGCTTCAAGTTGACGACTTCTACAACTGGGATGTTTTTGTGAGAATCATCAAAAAAATAATTTATATATATACATATACATATATGTGTTATCAGGCTTAGGGATTACAGTGGTGCAAGACATACAAAGCTTACAGAATAAACATATCAATAGACAGGAGAAAAAAATACAAGAAAAGCATAAATAATTGTGCGAACCAATTGACAAAATTGTTTTATAAATTAATAATGTTGTACTTTATTTGTTCAAAATATGAAGTTAACAATTTTTAAAAGTTTTGTCGGGAAATAAAAAGTTAGTTCATGTTTTTATTTTTCTAAATTGAAATATACGTTTTTCTTTCTATTAAAAATCTATTGTTTATATTAATTAAATTGAAGTAAGTTACGAATATTTTTTCATTCATTCTTTTCTACACTATATGGTTTTTATTTATTTCTATCAATGTTAGTCAACTTTAGCCCACTGTGAGCAGTAAAAGATACGCCGCGACTACTTTACAGATACGCATATTCAGCGGGAACAAAGAACTTGCTGACCGCGTGGCATGTGGCTGCTGCTGGTGCTGCCTCCCCTCCACAGTCCCTGCCCCAACAAGTAATAAGCAATCCGACGATGTCGCCGTCGTCGTCTTCCTCTTCTTCAACATCATCATCTTCTTCTTGCTCTTCATCTCGGTGAGCCATTGAAATGCTGTTACAAGTAACAGAAAAATGCGAACAATGAACGTGCCGGCCGGCCGAACCAGCGAACAATGTGCAGGCCCCAGCGCAATATACTCCCCCGTTCCCCATCCCCCCATGGCACCCCCTCCCTACCATTCTGACCCATCCGCCTGAAACCCCTCATCCTCACATACCCAACCAAAGGCACGTAGATGTTATTAATATGGCTGCCAATTTGTCGTTGTCGTCCATGTACATGTACAGCAAGAATGGTCTTCGAAGGTGGGGGGAGGCGGTGAAGGGAGCAGGGAGGGGGGTAAAATAAAATGTCTCTAAAATAAAAAGCAAGAGCAGCTGAAATTGTCGCACTTGCAGCGGCCATTTGCCATTTCATTCAATTAAGTTCCAAGACAAATAATACAAATAAAAGCTATATAGAGTATATAACGTGTATATGCACACATAGTATTTGTGTGTGTGTGTGACATTATCTTGTAGGAGCCATTTTCAATTTGCTGCTGCAGCATTTGAACGCTTTGAATAGGAAATGCATCATCAGCATTTGCATTGAGTATTGAAACTTGAAATTACTTGAGCTCTGACAGCGTAAATTACCAAAAAATGGCCACTGGCAATTGACACCACCAATAATCCAAGTCCAAAACCCAACCACACACACACCCACACACACACACTCCGAAACCAATGCCAAAAGTTCGACAGTCAAATTTTTGCTGAGCTTCGCAATTGTTTTGTTTAGTTTTTGCCAGGCAACTGTGGATTGTGGGTTTGGTTTTGGGTTTGGGGTTATGCGTGAGTACAGAGGGGGGAGGTGTGGTCTAGGGAGTTTGGAGGGTTGCCATTTTATTTGTGTATTTCATTTTCGTACAATTTCAGACATAGTCATCTAATTGCCATAGTAAAATGCGCTAATTTTCTGCTCGAATTAAGCAATTTATATTTATATAGAAACGATTAAACTTCGAAGTAGGTTCTAATCAGTTGAATTATTTTTGCTACTATCTTAAAGTGAATTTCATTGATTGAAAATAATTATAATTCATAATTATGCAGAATTAATGTTATAATTTTCATGTTTATCATTTTTGTATTTTATTGTTTTAAAGATAAATACTTAAATATTTTTGGCTTTACAAAGTTTGTTTGAAACAAGCTTGAAACACTTTCGCTAGCTGCTGAACAAGTCTGAAAAGTTTACTAATTATATTCATACTCGGCACAAGTCGCCCCTGAATATAGCCCATTGTCAACGAAATGAATGCACTTTGAGGCCACTTGGAGATTCAGTGTCGGATCAAATGGGCATGAGACTGACGAGAGTATCAACCACTAAGTTGTCTCAACTTTGCAGGTACTCGCGGCTGGTCAAAGTCAAGCACAGGGCGGGAGGGGGGGCGTGTTCAGCAGTTGTCTAATTGCAACAACTTAAACTCCAAATAAGCACTTAATTTAGCAGGCAAGTGGCAGAGTTGTTGTGATTGTTGCCACTGCGGAGTTAACCACTTGCAACCGCCATAAATCCGACAGAGAACAGAAATGATACACATGAGCAGCAGAAATAAAAAATAAAAAAGTAGAAATAAAAAAGAAGGTATATCTAAATACTAGAGCGAGAAGTGCGCGTGGCATGGAGCCCAGTTGACGTCCAAGGCGACAGCCAACTCATTGCCAAAGACCCAGACCAGAAACAGATCCCCAGCCGGAGACCCGGTGGCATCCCAGCGACAAGAACTGCGACGACAGACAAACAATAAGCGACAGTAGCACTGATTACTTGAGCACAACAACAGTCCCGACACCCACTCCCCCTCTTCGTGCAGCCCCCTCTCCCACTCCCTCTCAGGAACTGGCGCTGACATTCAAGCCACGTTTGGTTACATTTCAGACAGGTTGACTGGGCTTGACGGGGTGGCGGGGTGGCGGGGGCATGTGTGGGGAGGGATGTCTGTTAGCTGGCGCTGACAGCCCCATAAGGTGCATGTGCCTTGAGAGTGGAACGTTAGATGCCGCGCAAGAACTTAAGTAAAATAACTCATGTGCAGCAAGAAAGAACAGTCAGCTTCGACAGAATGCACGATAAATACCCTGGCAAACATATACAATATGAAAAACTAAATTCCAATTTTAAAATATATTTATTTTAAATTTAATTATAACAAACAATTAATGGTGTTTTTTCTATTCCATTTTTATGATTATTATTGGAACTTTCGCTGATAGTATCCATAAAATAATAAAAAAGTAAGCTTAAGCTTTATATCCAATGATCGAAAATTAAAATACCCTGTGCAATGTCATAATAATGCGTATCCGCATGCGTATGTGAGTGTGAATGTGAATAAGAATATAAATGTGTCTGGTTATGCCCTTGCCAGAAGCTGCACCGTTCGTTGCACTTCGTTGGCGCACAGTTTGAAAGTCACTGCCTATAAGCAGATGTAAGTACAAATATGTATTTATGTATTTTTGTATTAAAGTATATATCTATACATCATATATATGCAGACACACTTACTAGGAGCCAAAAGTGCTTAGCTTACTTATGCTGCTTGGCCCACTCGATGGGGACTTCTTTGGTTTCTACGGGTTCGGGCTCGGATTCGGGTTTGGGCTTGAGTCTGAAGCTACCTAAGCCAAAGTGCACTCTGTCGAGCTGGAGCGGGGCCAACTTGACTGCCATATCTGGCAATGTGTTTGTTTGTTTGTTTATTTGTTTGCAGATTGCTTTTAAATTACTTGAACTTGCAGCATGCAAAAATTGTTGGCAGGGGCTTTTTTTCTCTTTTCCCTCTGTGATTTTGATTGATTTTGTGTTGGATGCATTTTTATGTTTTCTTTGGCATTGTTTTGCTTTTCGTTAAATTGCTTGGAAAAGTGCGCAAAGTAGATTTGATTCGAGGCGCGCGGAAGGTGTGTGAGATGGTTTTAGAGGAAAAAGATTGAGATAATTACAGTTTAATAGTTTAAAAAGCAAAAAATTGTATAACGTTAAAAAATGTTAAATTAATTAAACTCTTGTTAACACTGACTAAAATTAATTTTACATAAATTAAAATAAATTAAATTAAGACAGATACTAATATTTAGGCAAATAAAAATGTTGCATGTTTTAAGCTCAATAGTTTTTTATTTGATTTAATTATTTTGCAAGACATTCTTGCTACTTATAATTATTTCTTCTCAATCTTATTTCTTTTCAATTATTTATCACCTTTTTAGTTAAACTAGTAATGCGAAAAAGAACCCGCTAGCGCTCTCTTGACTTAATTTTAAGCACTAAGGCCAGGCCCATAAAAACATTTAATTACCATCATATAAATATATGTTTGTATATGTGTATATATGTGTGTGTATGGAGTCCTCGGGCCAGTTCCGAGCACTAAATCAGTGCTAATCCCAATGAGCAGCATCTGGAAACAGATTTTGCTGTTTGTGCATAAATCAATGCTGGCATAAAATTTCACACCTTGCCAGTTTTTATGATTCCACGCTTAATTTACTGTCTTGATATAAAGTGAAAAAGAGAGTGAGCGAGGAGAGGAGACGGGCAAAGACAACTTTAAATTCGCTGTGCTCACTGGAATGTCATAAAAACCAAATTCAATAAAAATTAAAAGAATCCTTTTGTGTGGCAAACAGCTGCCGTCAGGTTTTACATCAACGTCAAAAAATGCCAGGGTTGCCAAGCTGCCAGCCAAATACTTGCGGAAATTTTTAAATTTTCGTTGCTTTTATTTTTATTAAAAAACTTTGCAGGCCCAGACCAGACGACGCCAAAAAACGGGCAAGGGTCAGGGCACCTTTTTGGCTGGTAGATCGTTAAAAATAAAACTAGATTTATGACTACCCTACCCCAGTAAGAGACCGGTTCCAATACGCATTCAAATGAAAGCAGTGGCAAGTCGAAATCATTAGCTGCCATAAACAACGCGCCCAAAAAATACCGCCCACTAACAACAACGAGGAGGACACTTCTAGCGAAATTTGCTGCAATTTTCAATTTTCTTTCTCTTTGCCTTTGGGAATTTATTTTCTTGTGTGAATTGCATTTTTGGCCCAAGTGCAAAAAGGAAAATCAATAAACAATGCCAGAACCAAGAACCAACTTTGGTTACAAAGGTTTTTTTTTTATTGTTGCCTTTAACAATTTTTTATTTTATCTCATTTCGATTCTCGAGTACCACACACACACACACACATACGAACACACCTAGACAGCCAGCATTGTTGAATTTGCTAACTGTTCATCGGGTTCAGAGAGATTCAGAGCAGGCACTTGTGGCTTCTACCCGCTACCCATTTACAGCTGACGACAATGAGCACAACAACAACAACAACAACAACAAGAGCAATATCATCAACAATAGCGGCAAGAACTGCCATGATATAAGTACCACACATACACACATAATATGTGTATCTATGAAAAACGCAACCAACAGGTATTTATTGTATTTACTCAGGCTGAATATATCCTGTGGCTTGGCTTGACGCATTGTCAATGGGCCCGAGTTCAGCTGAGATGCCAATGTTCATATAGGTATATATCTATATAGGGTTAGGGTATGCAGCCCCTTTGGGCTGGTGGGAAAAAAAATTGTGCATAGTCGTAAATTCTGATTTCCAACTGTGTGTGGGAGTCGAATGCTAATAAAGAGCTCTACATTATCTCTGCTGATCATTTAGTGTTAAATTCATTGTGCAATTGCATGGAAACCAGATCTGGTAACAAACAAACAAATTTTGAGCAAAAATTCGGGGAGTTCTGATGTACGTCTTAAAAGTAATCAAGTGTTAACAATAAATATTCCGAGTATAACTTAAACATTTAAAATAATTTAGTTTCATATTTTAAGTTAATTTTAAAAATATTACCTAAAGAAATGTAAGTAATGAGAAACGTTTTTTATTATTAATCTGAATATCAGTTTGCACTTTTATTTAAATTATAATAAAAATATATTCTTTATATAAAATAAACTATTTAAATTAGACTTTGTTTTATTTTGGTATTAATATATCCATCAACAAATAAACCTTGTTTATAATAACTAAAAATGTTGCTTTGCCTGAAAATTATTTGATTCTTTCGGCAATCAGCAATTTATCATTTCGAATGACAGTAAATTCCATACAGAATTCTTTTAAGCAGCTGCGATTTAAGCCCAAAAGTCAATGACAAACTCGGCAAAATCCATGAAAAGAGTTCACAACTCCAAAAGAAAACCCAAGTCAAATAGCCTTCGGCAACTGCCAACAAACAAATCTCAAATCCAAATGTCAAAGTGCAGAAATGCGTTGCGCAATGACTCAAAAAAAAAAAAAACAAAAATAATTGAAAAAGGGAAAAAATTCCCAGCGGTGCAATAAAATGACAAGTCTACGGTATCTTTACACACATCTCTGTTCATGCATCTATCTCTATTTTCGGAAAATGCATCTGCATGTGTGCTGCACACCTGAGAAGGCAAAAACGGGCTGCCGCTGTGACGATGATCGATGATGTGTTGTAGGGAATACCTAGCGGACCTTTCAAGTGTCAGACAGCTCGGAGACGGACACTGGACTTAATCGATTTCGTCAGACTTTAAGGCGCACTTTTGACAACTTCCCCATAGATTAATTAAATGCGTACGTTTTATAAATGAGCCAAGTGCAGATAGTTTTGTATCTGCAAGATACTTTAAATAGCTGTACAAACTCGTTGCTTCTGCGCAGTAGCTATATATATGTATATATATATATATATATATATGTATATAAAAAATGAAAATATGTTATCAACCCCTAAGATTTACTCTTGGTATGTACCACCTGGCAAAACATGCCGTAACTTGTTTCGGGTAGTTCAGAATCGGGAGCACTGTTGCCAACTGTGCTTCCTCTTGAAAATTAATGCGTAGCTGGTTGTTTGCCAATTACCAAGAAGCATGAAATTTTTATACTCGACTTTCTTTCTGCGAGCCGCCTGCAATTTCAATTTATCAATTTTGCGGCAGTTGCTCAAAGTGCGCATTGAAACGCAAAAAATGGAAGATGTCTCGGTGTATGTGTGCGTGTGTGTGTGTGTGTGTGTATCTGACAGATTTTACGGCTACACCTTTCTGTGAGTATTTAGTCAGCAAATTGATCCTCCTACATAGCCCTAAAGCAGGTAGGCAGCTGTCCCG
The DNA here is from genome assembly GCA_004143825.1 of Drosophila micromelanica. Classification (NCBI taxonomy): domain Eukaryota; kingdom Metazoa; phylum Arthropoda; class Insecta; order Diptera; family Drosophilidae; genus Drosophila; species Drosophila micromelanica. Next base: position 8,119 of record SCDY01001265.1, read on the forward strand.
CTCGCGTTGCACCTCTCTCTCTCTCTCTCTCTCTCTCTCTCTCTCTCTCTCTGTCTCACTAACTCGCTTATTCCCTTCATAGAGCATGGTGCGCAGTTTAATCCTCACAAATCGCCTACAAAGCTGATTGCGCACCTGGCCTCTGTGCTCGGTGCCCCCGACCCAACTGGAGGGTAGTTATTTGTTGGTCCTCGTGGTCGTCTCTAACTCTCGTCCTGATTTTGCAGTAGCGGTGTCGTGTTTTGTTCTGATTTCAGTTTTGTTTTTTTTTTCCTCTTCTCTTCTTCTTGTTCTGCCCTTTCCATGCGCAAATTCTGTTGGACGTCGGCTCAAATTTATCGCAGCATTTCCTGGAGGCTTAGACCGAATTATAGAGAAAACTATGCCCCGAATCGGGCCTGAACATAAGCCGAGGACGAGTTGACTTGATGTCTGTCAGCGGTCGGCATTGGTCTAAAGAAACTCGGTCTAAAACTTAATATCTAAAGTAAAAAATCTATTTTCAAAGTAGTTTCAGAAAATATTCTAATGGAAAATGAGCTCACAGATTTAAATGGGTAAAATAAAAGTAAAAATACCTTTTTTTAAACAAATTCAATTTTGTTTTGTTAAAATATATTCTTAAATATAGAAGCTAAGTAAAGCTGGCCTATACTTTAACTCCAGCCTCAGCCCCACTTCTTGCATCTGCAATCGTAAATAATGGCCCCCCTACACTGTAAAAACTATAAACATAAATCATGTGAATCAATATGTACACAACCCACCCCTTTTTGTGGCATGCGGCACTTGGATACGTTCCGCAATCTGCGCAGCTGCCGCATTCAATACTGCTGCGCAGGCGCAAACTGACAGCCCGACAGCCCGACAGCCCTGCTCGAATGAAAAAAAAAAAATAAACACCTTTCAAGCGCCGTGTGCCGCGTGTGCGCCACATATAAACAACATAAATTTTCTATGAAAAACCTCTTCAGATGGCACAAGAAGAAAAAACACTTTGTGAAAAGAAAACTTCCATTCAACTTGAACAGCATCGTCACCTTTTGATAAACCTGGACAACAATGGACCCGATCGCATTGTCTCCACATCTTTCGCGATCGTTGCGTGCGTTTTGCCATTGTCTGGGTCGATGTGATTCGGGTTTGCTCAATGAACCCGACAGCATTAGAACCCAACACGTGTTGCAATTCATTGAAGTTTCGTGTTATTATCACTATCAATATTATTTATAGAAAAATGTCAGCACATTTGGCGCTGATTTATTGATTCGGATTGGGTCAAGGCGAACAGCTGCCGTTTTGGGTTTATAAAATTATAAGTGTGGGGCCTTTAAGAAATTTATAAGAATAAAGTTAATATAAATATAAAAATTATGAAAGTAAATGTGACACGAACCAAAGAAATAATATTTATAGCTGTCTTTGGTGGGATATACACCTTTGGCTGTTAGGTTGATATGAAAATCTAACACAGCTGAAACTGAAACCTTAAGAGAAAATAAAACTGAATTTAAGAAACCTTTAAGATATATAGGGTTCCTTAAAATCTCTTTACATAAATACATATGTTTTAAAATTATAAAAATGATAATATAAATATATTAAATTATAATTATAAAACGTAATTGCAAATTAAAATCTTAAGAGAGTAAAAAAAGGTGATTGAGCTTGTTAGCACTTACATATTTTGTGTAGTTCAAGCAAATTATATATGTTCAGTTCATAGTTTAAATTACAAAAGTGAATTTAAATTCGTTCCAAATTGCCGAAATTCTTAAGTTTTAAAATTGAATTTAGTATATTAGTTGAAAGAGCGATCTTTCAATTTAACAAATTAATTAATTGAAATAAAGAAAATTTCCTCAATTATATAATAGCTAACTGTCTGCGCTTAACACTGACTGACTTTGTAATTAATTTAAAGAAAACATCAAACGAGCGCCAAAAATATATGTACACAGGTGTATATAAATATATACATATATAAATATATGTACATGTATTCGCAACACGACTTTCAGTTGTCCATGTCCCATGAACCCAAACGGTCTTTGTTCTGGCTGCAACTAGGGCTCAGTCTATGCGACATGCCGCAAAAACACATCCTGTGCCATGTTGCCCCCTCCCCGCACGCAGTTATGCTCCTCGTTCAGTCACTTCAAATCGTAACCAGAGCGCTGACCAACGTGTGCAGCCAGGCAAGAGACCAAAACAAAAAACGAGCCAAACAACATAAAATAAACTCACATGTTTAACTTCCCCATGTGCAAATTAAAACCGAAGCATAACCGAAAAACAACTAAGAGACTAAGAGACACACCCCGCTCGGTCCTTAACTAGCTTCAGGTAGACTTGGTGCAGAGGCTTCTGGCCATGACTGGACTTTGGACTGAACTCGAAGCTCTCTTCCTGTGCAGCCAAAGCATTATGCAGTAGATTTTTAATTTCTCGACTGAAAGATTGAACCGAACGAGTTTTAACTTCATGCCATTGCATACTTTCAGGCGCATGCAAATGTCACATTGCTATGCACACAAACACAAACACACACACACACACACACACACACAGACTCGCTCGCATGTGCAGAGCCTAGAGAAGTTTTGTTGTTGTTGTCGGCTTTGGCATGTTTGCTATTTGGAATGATTTCAACAGGATGCCGGCGTGTCCAGTGCACTTTAGCTTGAGTTTACTTCGAAGAAGCATCAACAAGCAGCAGCAGCAGCAACAACTGCAACAGGAACTAACAGAAAAACAACTGGCATACGAGTCAATGACTAAGGGCGCTCCCAGCAATCAGTAGCTGCTTCATCTACAACACAAACAAAATGTATCCTATCCACTGTTGCGACTTCCTCTATTTGTATAACCCACTCTCCCCACGAACCCAGGAACCAGCAGCAGCAGCAGCCATAAGCCAAAAATAAACTCCAAAGTCTTTGGCACTTTGACCGCTACAGTTCTAAATGCACTCATATGCCATATTAATAATTATGCCCTAGAAAAAATACATTTACATAAGGGTATATACGATTTGCTTAGGTGAATATCCACAAGCATTAAAAAATTCATTTAAATGTAGAATTATAAAAATGTTGTCAAAAAAATTAGTTTGTTTTAAATACATTTTATGGCATATACGTATTAATATTACTGTACAGGATATCTATAAGAAGTAAATACATTAATCAATTTTAAGCATACTTTTGAGCGTTGCAATCAATATCAAGGAACTTGTATTGATTTCAGCCGAGGGTTGCGTGTTATCAGACGCTTTTAATCAACCATAAATTTGTCTAAACATGCATTAGCAGAGCTCAACACAGATAGTTAGTTCATTGGGTTCATTTGGGTCTGGTCGTGGATAGTTGGGTAGTTATTTGTGGCGCATACGAAGTCAGGCACGCATTTTCGACAAGGCATGTGGCATGTAGCATGTGGCATGTATCTTTAAATCGTAAAATATGAAATTGCGTGCAAGTGTAAAATTATCCTCGTAATTTCGTTACAGTTCACGCATTATTCATTTAACCATCTAATGGATTTCTAAGTAGTTAACCTTATGAGTTTTTTTTTTTTTTTTGGCTGTACGTATTTATATGAAGTAATATATAGGTTTATGAGTTACAACATCTTCGGGGCTGCTAGCCCGATTCGAACAAAGGTAAAGAATAAAATGTTTGGCAATGAGTTCAAAAATGATATATTTGATCAACTTTTGTAAATTGGAAAAAAATGTTTTATAATCAGAATCAAAACACATTTTTGGCTATTTAAATTGTAAAATATTATGTTCTTATAAATAAATAGTTGTACATTTTATAAATAAATACTAGATATCTAAATATTTATGGAGCAAAAAATTTTCTTATTGGGCTTTCAATTGCTTTTTAAACTCTATTTATGCCAAACGTATCTGTAAGATATACTTAAAGCCCAAACTACACTTAAGGCACACATTGATTAGATTTAAATATAAATACAGACGCTGCTACAAACAAATTTCAAAGTCATTTTTTCAATTGGAATTCTTTGGAACTGCCACAAGGATACTTCACATGAGCGAAAAGAAAAGCTAGCCAACTGACCATAGAAAGGTTGAATCCTATTGAAAGAACCATTTTGAAATACAAATTTTTTTCTGTACGCTGATTGAATAAAATCAACGCTGGAAAATTTCAACTAAACTTAACGGCTTTTATTGGCCCTAAACAAACAGAGTTGACTGTTGGGCAAAACAGTAGCCGAAAAAGTGAGCGCTATATAAAAAAATGCTAGAGAGGGTCCATGGGTGGGTGGGATTGGGGTGTGTGTAGGTTCTGCACATGGCCAAATGCAAATACGGGGCTTATAGTGAAAATTCAATGAAGCTTAGCAAACGTCTGCGTAGTCTAAACGACTAAACTTGCGCTACTAATTGGGCGTGTGACTTGCCTCACTGAGAGTGTGAGGTGTGTGAGGGTGTGTGTGTGTGTGTGTGTGTGTCTGGGTGTGCTGTGTGCATCAATGAACCGTAAAGCTATTTCGTCATTTAACGTTAAAAGCAACGAGCGCACAAAGGCGGCCCGACAAAAACGCGACCAAAGTGAAAAAACTAATTTGCGCTGCTTCAAAAGCAAACACAGGCCAGAGAGAAGAGTGAGGGAAGGAGGGTGTGTGTGTGCTGCCTGGAGGGGCATGTGTGTGTGTGTGAGATGTACGCTGGCTAAAGAAAAACATACACGTATTTTGGCCAAGCAAAAAGAAAATTGGGTAGCGCTGAGTGCTAACCGAAAAACTTTTTCATTTATGCGCGCCCCTTTCTCCACAACCGCAAAAAAAAAAACAACAACAAGAAGAAGAACTCTGGAGGCAACGTCGTGTAGGTGCACAAAAGGTGGCACCTACAACCAGGAGCAGCAGCTGCCAATATGGTGACGCACAGTTCCAGTTCCAGTTTCTCGCAGCTCCTCCATGTTTGCCTTGCCTGGCATGTCAATATTGCATAAGAGGCGCCACGGGCGGTGCAGACTGCAAAGCGGCCACAAGGGACAAGGTGGAGTGGGTAGGGGAGGGGAGGGAACACTGCTGTAGTTAACGCGCAGCTTTACTTTCAGGCAAAGCACCAAGGGTAGGTGTTGAAGGGAGGGTGTCTGTGTGTGTGTGTGTGCTTGGCCTGAACCGATGTCAATCAAAAATTCCCATAACCAATGCAGCGCTTGCTGTGTGTGCGTGTGTGTGTGTGTGTGTGTGCTTGCTTTATGAAAGCTTTTGGCACATGTGGCGCATAAAAAACGAGACGAGAGCTAAAGACGAGCCAAAATGGACGAGTTGTGGCTAAGGGAGGGGGCGGAAAGTGGAAAGGGTCTTCACCTTCCAGTTTTGTTGTATGGCCAAGAAACATGCGCTGAAAAGGATTTCGTCCTGCGTCTTTCACTGGCCCCTGACGGGGACACTCACTCAACCCAACCACCCAAAAACCCACCCACCCACCAATCCGGCAAACATCAACGCAAAGGCAACGCCTTTGCAATATTAAATTGCCAAAAAAAAGTGGAGGGGGGTACAAAAAAAAACAGAATAAAAAAATCAATTAGGAACATGTCAAACTGCAGAAAAACCTGGTTTTGAAAATTGGTGTCAGCAGCAAATTTAATTTCAAGTTTTTCTCCTTTTTACACGCTGCTCATGTGGCGTTGACGGACAATGGCCGGAAAATGAAGTTGATGTGAAAAAAGTCAGACATAGTGTGAGTTCTAAGATTTCTAGGTAGTTGCACTCTGTAAAAGAATATATTTTATAGTATAAAATATTCAACAAATATAAATAAAAAAAATATTTTTAAAATATGCAAGCAAATTAAGTCTAAATCAATATAAACATTAACATCAGTTAAGATTTGACAATGTTATGGTAGTTTGAAAAATATACATTCATATATAGATTATAAAATCAATTTTATGTTGTATATTGTATGTATGTATTATACATTACTTTCATTTGATTAAGCTTAGTATTTGTTTTACATTATTATTAAAACAATTATTAAATAGTGAATCCCCGATGAATGAACATTCAACATGCGTAACGTGTGCACAAAGTCTCACAAATCCGTAGACACAAATATAGCCAAATACACTCACAGATACATGTGAATACATATTGAATGGCATGCATACATAAATTGCTGAGGTGCATATTAACATAAACAGGAACTAAAGGCCAGTGAAGCGTAAGACGCACAGGATTATTATTATTATTATTATCAATAATAATAATAGCTGGCAAACATTGAATCGTGTGGGCGTAGACAACAAGTAGGCACTGTAACGGCCCCACCTGCCGCTAACATGAGAACCTGAAATCGCATTTTCATGATGCGACCGATATGATTGTAAACTGTAGATACACTCGCTCTTTGCAGCTCGTATCTGTATCTGTGAGTTTGATGAAGATGAAGCGAGGCAGCCAAAGTGAAAAGTGTGCGGAGAGCTGCGCGCATTCTAGCGCAAAGTGCAGATAAAAGCCATCAACGAGACGACGACATATATAGATACAAAGATACATAGATACAAATTTGTAGCGCTGACAGGCAAGTGTCAAATGTTGCTCAGAAATACAAAAAATATACAGCTCATAGATACAAATGGCAATTTCTAAACATGGCCAAGGATGGACATGTAGCTGTCGCCCGCTCGACTGGCCATTAATGTCAAAAGTTATTGCGCAGGCGGCATATAGCCGATAATGTTAATGTTAATGCCCGTAAGGGGCGAGGCGTGGCCGCGTTTGGGCAGACCGCACTCTTGGCTGACCACAAGCGCCCACACTTAGCTAGACTCCTGCCACCCATCATCGGCATCATGGCAGCCATCGTCATCCTCATCGTTGTTGTTGATGATGCTGCACACGCTCTGCCCAAGTTGACGGCACGTGTCTGGCCACGTTGTGCCCGCTGTGTGTCGCCCGAAGGCACCGCCAGCACCATCACCATCAGCATCAGCATCAGCATCAGCATCTCCAACGCCATTAGTTGCCTGGTTCGGGTTCCACGCAATTCCAGTGGGCGGGGTCGGAGCTGTTGACTACTGTTTAAAGTGGAGGTTTGCCTGGGCTTAGGTGTGAGTGTCGCCCAAGCATTTTCAAATTAAAAATAAGAATAAAATATATTCAGCTTCTGCTTCTGCTGTCTGCATTTAATTAGCTAGAAATTATCATTAATCATATGCCTGAGAACATTTAAAGCCATAAAAGGGATACACATTATTTATCTCTTAATATTTAATAAACTATATAGAATTACAAATATCTCATAAATTGAATCTAAAAACTAATGAAAGCAATATTTTTTAAAAATATTACAAAAATCAAATTATTATTTATGATTTTAACTGTCTACACCCGTGAGTAATCAACCCTCAATTTATTATATAATAATCCATATATATATATATATATATATATAGCTATTTTACTACCCACAAATACTGCTCCATTTAAAAAGTGGGAATCCAACATTTTATATATGTGTGTATTTACCATCGTTGGCACTTAAAAGGCTAATTAAATTATTTCCATGTATAGAATTTTATTTATTTATTTACAGCTCAACTTCAGGTTTCAGTTAGCGGGCGCTGCCAAGCACGCTTCATTTGCTTGACGAGCGCCGCTCTGAAGGATTCCGGGCCACACTTTGCTGCATCGCCTGGTTAGCATAATAAATCGATTAGCTCGCCAAGAGGCGCGGCTGACATGGGGAGGCGGTTGGGTTCGGTTTCGGTTTCGGTTGCGGGATTTGGCATATTTAATAATCATGAGGCTTTCAGTTGCAGCCCCACAGCTGGCAATGATGACGCTGATGATTATTCTAATACGCTGATGGGACCATCATCTAACCCACCACACACACACACATCCCACAACTTTTGCACCCGACAGCGACTCCGACTTCAACACAGATCCGGTCTCCGGGCTCCAGGCTCGGTCTCCGCTTGCCCCTTTCGCTCAAAATGATTGATGGCTTTTGTGGCACGCAGCGTTGTAGTTTGTTGTTGCTGCCTTGTCCGGGTCCGTACTTATATACACTTTTGCCTCTGCCACGTTACTTTTCCATGTTGTTTTGCATTTTTTCTGTTTTTTTGTTTATGGTCCATCATCAGCCGCTGCCACCTCCGCTGCGTAATAAATCTCCTTATATATATAATTTTTTCCTTTCCATTCTTGTTTATCATTTTGTGTCATGCGATTTTCACTGCTTCTTTTTTTAGACCACGCTTCCACTCTTCGTGTCTTTCGTGTTATTAAAAAAACAGCCGCATAAGCATCAGCGTCATATTAAAGCATTCCCAGGCATTAAAATCTCACATGAGCTGAGCCTGACAAGCAACCAACCAACCATCTATTCCATCCATTCAACCATCCATCCATCCAGCCATCCATCTCAGCTTTGGCATTTCATATTAATGCTTGAATAATTTTCTGAACAATTTTGATCATAGCTGGGTTAGTTTGCAACACTAAGTTACCCCCCGCGATTCCGAAATAGGCGGAACATTTTTGATATCCGTGTAGAAGAACATTTTTATTTCACTTTTAAATAAAATATATATTGCAAATTATTTTAATTTTTATTATTTTTGCTTGTAGTTTTATAAGATTTTAAAATGTCTTTAGCTTAGCAAAAATTTTATTTGCATGAGTTCTTTTATAATTTTTCTAATAAAAGTCAATATTAATATTTTTAAACCTTTTTCCAACATAGTCAATCTCCCGACTTGAATTAGCCGTCCAATAAACCAAAACATACAAAACATTTAAAATTCAGAAAGAAAATATTGTGATACATGACGCTGACAATACCGATAGCTGTTAGAGATGCGCGCGTGAGTCGAGTGAGTGAAGGCCATACATATATAAACAATATTGTAAATAATATAATATACAAATTAATAATAATAATAATAATAATATTAAAACTAAGTATGATTAATTTAAAAAATGGAATTATTTAATAAAAATGAAATACATCATATGTCATTATTTTTTATATACCAATAATATACCAATATAGCAATAATTATATAATATCAATTTATCAATCATATGTTTGCTTATTTCTTAATAGATTTATTTTTTGTAATCTACTTAAAATATGGGCAATTTAATATATATATATATATTTAAAAAAAAATGATTGCTCTGCTTATTTCTGAATAGATTAAGTTTTTGTGATGTCCTTAAAATATGGGCATTATAATATATATATATTTAAATAAAAAAAAAGGTTGTACAAAATATATTATAATCACGGTGTAATCTCCGAAGTATAAGCATGCAGGGCTTTTTTTCGATGTCGGTGCTTATAATGTCCACGCATGTAGAATCAACATCAACACTTATGCATAAATTTATTAAGCGCCCTGGGGACATTAATGACGAGGTTTGCACAGCGGCACAGCCACCCCACAACACACACCCACCCACCCACACTCACACACACATGCTCCTAGAGATGATTACATTGAGCTCTTATCAATTATTCAGAGAATATATACACGGATTTTTCCGAGCTGGGTCGGAAGTTCGGGCGACCGCAGTGTGTAAACATATTTGCACTAGGCGCACATCAAATTGGGCGTGATTTTCAAGTGCCCGACCTCCGGCACACGTTACTTTTGATTATGTTTGTCTATTTGTTGTGTGTGCCTGTGTTTGTTGTGTCTCATGCATTTTTGAGCCAGTTTTGCCAAGAGTCGCCTCCGCTGTGCCACTGTTTGTTTACGGTCAAGGCAATTAGGTTTTTTTAGCCGCAGGCCAAGCAAATATTCAATAAGTAAGCGTCTTAGCGGCCCCATTGAAACCACCCACAAAACGGCACAAGCTGCAGTTGCCCCCTTTGCCCCTCCTCCCTCTTCTATCAGACCAAGGTATTTTGTGCTCGGGCCCCGTTGCTGTTGTGGGTTCTGTTCTGCTGCCGCCTGACATTTAATTTTCGATTTTAATTGGATACTAACAGCAGGATGCTCGCCAGCTTCGTCCTGCTGCCACTGATGGACTACAACGACAACTGGACGAGGGCAACTAGAGAAGTAAAAAAAATTTAAAAAGAAACTACTATAAAAGTTACTGTCGTTAAATGATGTACTGGGAAATACCCTATTTCTTCAGAAAATATATATATATTTTTTTTAAATTCAAAAAGAGACATTTTAATTAATTCTTTTAAAAAAATGTTATTAACTTGGGAATTTTATGTGCCTAATTTATAAATTCTTCATTAACATATCTAATTATTTTGGTGATTTAAATTTAATCTTTAATCTCTATTTAACAATATTAAAAAAAACAAAATACAAATTCGTGTATTAATCTACCTCTTACACCCTTTGATGTGCTGGGTATGCAAAAAAAGGAAGCAAAAATAGTAAATTAAAAGGTACACAACATGGCAGCCAGCCAGACGCACCAGGAGCCAGGCTGCTGCTCCAAAAAGGAGTTGGCTAACATAATTGAAAAAGCGCTTTTCTATTAAGAACATTGCCAGCTGGGCAAGAGGGGGCCGCGGAGACGGACGGGCTGTCGTGGCGGCAACTTGAAGCACTGATTGGCAGCGGCGCCTATTGACTGACTTAACACGCCATTGAGTAGAGGAGCAGCAGCTGCTCCTGGCTGTAGGGGCCAACGAGGGACTACGAAGGAGGGAGGGCGGGGAAAGTACGAGCCACGCAAATTGGCGCGGCCGCATGCAAAAAGCCAAGCGCCAAAGCTTGGTAAACTGGGGGGTTGGGGGGTTGGAGGTGGGACAAAAAGCGCAAACGTCGACATCGAGTGGCGTCCCTGGGCAAGGATTTAAAGCAGCTACAGAGCCAATTAATGGCAACAAGCGCTGGTGCGGGGCGGAACGGAGCTGCATGAAGCGAAGCGAGGGGCTGCGGTGCCTAATTAAAACGATGCTGAGGCAAAAAGAGTTTTCCAATCAATCAGACGCCACTGTTCAGCATGTTCGGCGTGTGGGAAAATAGTGAAAATTAGGCAATTGGCAAATGGAAATTTTACAATTCCCCGTCAACATTTGCTGGTGGGTAAAACGCAAGAAAAATAAAATATTGCATAATTATTGCTGATAATTGTTCCGGGGCCCCCCGCCTCAACATGGTGAGGCCTGCCCCGAGGGTTGCTCGAGTTGCCTTCCCTCGAGACATTGACAACTTGCTGTGGTTGTTGTTGGCTGTCTTAAAGCCAGCTTGACATTTTGGTCTTTAAAAAGGAAATAGGAAAAGTAACTGAAAGACTGTAAAGTCAGTAAGGCACATAGAGTGAACAATTTTTGTTTTCGGTGAAAGACATGATTGACAGTCCTCGTTGGCAGGACTCAGCACGATGGCAACGGAATTATGGCTTAATTGACATATGCTGAGCACTCGTAGGGAATAGCTCTGAAGAGAGCGACAACTCCCCGCCCCTCGCCCCTCGCTCCGGACTCCCATTCCCAACCAAGTTGTTTTCACCCTTTCATAAATGCACTTATGACGACAGCATATAAGCACAATATTTGTATGTCTATGCCATACGGGATAATATTTCTTTAAGTAGACACCAACTGACAGCGCAATTAAGGCGAAGTAATTATTTTAAGTAGGGTTACATTTGTCAATACCAGCCCCGCGAGTGGTCTCCAAGTGCTTCTCAAGGCTGCCCAGCAGCCGGGTTATGCAGCAGCTTCATATAAGAAGGGTATACGGATATTCACAATACATAAGACCTCATTACTTTTGTTCTAGCATACAAAAAAAAGTAGGCATACAATTTTTATAATGGATAAACATATATATGTATATATGTATTATGTTTGAAATTTAAAATGTTATCCAACTTTTTTTATTTTTAATTTCTCTGATATTTTCTATATTCTTAATTTCCTCTTAGTTCTATGAATTTCCTATCCAGAGACAAGTATAAATAAATAAACAATAATTTAAGCAACTCTTTAAGGGAAGCCGCTTTATAAATCTCCCCATGCACTTAACTGCCCGCAATTGATCCAAAATGTAAATACTTAGTGCAAAATCATTAAATCATAAACAATTAGTCGAATATTACTTCCCCTTAATCATGCGCCATTTGCAATTAATTTAAACGCAATTTGCAGACCCCCAACTGAGGCGGATGAACAAGCCCAAAACCGACCCAAGACCCAAGATGGAACATTTGCGCATCCGTTGGCCAAAGACGGGAATCTTACGGAAAAGTACTAAAAATTAGCCATGAGCCTGGCCTGAAGACCATTACAGCCACACACGCACACACACACACACACATACACAGCAAATCTTTTGCACAAACATAATTTTGAAACAGACACACGACGCCCCCCAACACGCAGCAGAGTTCCCCCCCCCCCTGTTCCCCTCTGTCCCAAACTGGCCTTGAAGCGTGGGCACATCTTGGAAATCTCGAGAGCAAATTGCTGGCAATCCACGCAAATGGCTTAGAACAACGGGTGGCATTAGAAAGACAGAGCAAGAGAGAGAGAGTGTGAGTTAGAGAGAGCGAGCGAGCTGGAGTTATAGATACAGATACGAGAGGCAGCTACTTACTTCTCGGGCCGCATAATTTTTGCGCGCAGCAGAAAACTTTTGCACGGCCACGAACCACCCGGGCAGGACACACACACAGGCACACAGGATACTCAGGGACACCCTCACCCAATGGCGTGCCAGGCATAAATCATCTGAAGAAACAGCAAAGGCAGAAAACTTGCCACGAAAGTTTTTCCCCCCACCAAAAAAAAAAAAAAGAAGGAAGAAAAAAAAGCAAGAGCCAACGGCGGATCTGCGAAATTTGTCTTGGCGTTTGGATTTATGTTTTTGCGACGCTTCTCGAAACAAACACACGCACACATTGAAATAGGAAGAAGGTAAATTCAGGAAATGCTGTCTTCGCAAAACAAAGCCCAAAGTACGAGAGAAGTATGGCAAGAAACAAAAATAAAAAAACAAAAAAGAATGAAACCAAATACGAGAAACAGAGAATACAAGCCTACAACTTGGCGGCCATGATTTATGGCAAAGGTAGCAAAAGTTCCCCGGCGGGGGGAAGGGGGCGGGATTTGTACAACTTTAAAAAAGTTTGCTCCTTGCCGGTTTCACAGGATTTGCATTTGAACACGCCAACAGAGAGAGAGAGCGCCCACGCAGGAAGCGCCATGGGGTCCTCTAGATAAGATATATTCAAGTATTTATTTATATAGAGCTCTGTTTATTTGTAAGCACGCATTTTGTTCGGCTGCGTTTGGAGCTGCTTCCTGTTTTGTTTAGCCGAATTTGTCATATTTTGTCGGAGGTCTTCTAGGCTAAGGCCAAGTACCGCACTTTGTTCTTTAAAATTGCCATTTCGATGGGATGGAAAGGTGTGGAAGATGTGCATTACTGGATGGAATACCCTTAACGTATGTCACAGATTACGACTTTTTGAGTTTGAGTAAATTTAATACTATTTATATATTTTTAGTCACAAAAAATTACACAGGAAAACTTCAAGAGAGGTGAGAAGAAGAACATCATTTACAAACTATTTATTACTTATTAATTAACATAAATTATGAATTAAAAAATGTTAATAAACCGATTGTAAAACATTAAATAATTAAATTTATATAATAATATCCAATTGAACTCAATAATAAACAAAAAAAATCAATTAAATATAATCTTATTAGGAGGACCAACAACGACAGCCATTTAAAAATCCGCGCACTTATAATTTTTCGATTTAAAAATGGTAAGAGACATAACAATAACAAGAATAACAGGACAGCCAATGTCCACAGGAAAAGCAAAGAATAAAAGCTAGACCATAACTGGGAAAGAGACAAAAACATGTAAAAAGAAACAGTCAAAAGCTGTTACATTGCCTAAAAGCAGAAATAGGAAAGGGGAAGGATAGGGGAGGGGTGGGAGTGGTACATAAAATCAGCAGAGTAAACTTAAAACAACAACATGGCCGAATCCATGAATGCGCCAAAATCGAAGCGAGGCGAAAACAAACTCAAGAAGGAAAACTCCCAAGCGACAGGCAAAACAGACGACGCCAAAGTTTTCGATGGGCTGGGGACTGGGGGAGGTGTATTGGGAAGGGAGCGGGGCTTATCGAAGTGCGCGCATGGCCAACGTGGACCTGGACGAATGTCGTGTGCGTCCGCCATTTTGTATACAGACTGCGACATTTGCCCGCATACGCACACAACGACAACGACAACAACAACAACACACAAACACACACAGAACACACTCATAAAATATGCGGAAGTTCAAAGTATGATGCGGAAGTCTGTATGACTGCGATTGCTAATGGATGTCGGCTTGTGGAATGATGACGCCGGAGAATGACGACGTTGACGAGGACGCGAGGATAGGACTTGGATCTGCCTGCTGCTCTGGCGGGCAGCCTGCACGGTCGAATGCATTTTCCGAATTTCGAGTGGAGTGAAGTATGCGACGCCGTCATGTCGAAAGAGAGAGCTGTAAAAAAATCCGGGGCTTTTAAACCGACCACGCGCTGCAAGTTCTGGCATCGAGTCCAACGGTGTACGAAGTTAGATAAACGGATTAAGTGGCAACAATGTCACACCGAACGGATGAGGGAGGCGGAACGGGAGAGCGAGTAAGCCGCAGTTGCTCCAATGTGGCAACGAAACCCGCACGCAGCATACAAAACAGCGGCGTCCTCTTTTCGCCCGATTTTGACCAGAGGACAACAACAACCGTCAGCAAAGGGCAGCCAGGGCTGGCCATAAACAACAAATCGATATGCCACCAAAGGCATCCAATATTAATGATACTTCTATAGAACTATCTATAAATGTATTAGCAGATGATTAATATGAATGAATTCAATATAATATATCAGATAAATATGAATTATAAACAAGCGTAATCAAATACAATAACATAATATATTTTTTATATTTCTAATAATGTTAGTATGATCAAAACTCTTTATAAGACAAAAGGTTACACAAACTGATTTTTTTTTTAATTTTTGGAGAAGTTGTCTGAATTTTTTTAAATTTTATTATTTCTTGTTTTTTGTATTTAGCTATCAGTTTAAAGTAATATTTTTAAATTTATTTATAAGCTTAGCATTGTAAGTGAATATCTTGATTTAAGTTGACTAAATGTGGTTCAGCTTAACTTTAAATTTCAGTTTGCCTGGTTGGAGAATTTTTTTTATAATTATTATTATATTTTTTTTGTGCACAGTTCTCAAACCCTATCATTCAGTCGCAATGCAGAAGCTGAGAATTTTACCTGCTCTTTAAAGAGCTGGAGCTAAAGGACCCGGCGTTCGTCCGTGCTTGGCTTCGTAATGCTGTTGTCCTTCTGCGTTTAATCAAACACACTTCCGTTGCAAACGGCTTGAACCGCTTCAATCAAACAACAACCACAAATATTTCAAGTGCGGCTGGTTGGATGGCTGGCTGGCAAGTGCAGAAGTGCCAGGAGGCGGAGGAGCAGCTTTGCCAAAGGCAAAACTCCTCGACAAGAAAATACCTCGACGATGACGATCATGACGATGATGATGATGATGATGAACCCTTCGCCAGCCACTCGACAGAAGCAGAGAGATAAAGCCAAGGGGAAGGGGCGTGTACAGAGGCTCTCCATGATGCTTGTGGCGCACAGCTCGTCATTGTTTTCCAACGAGACGAACGCTCAAAAAGTGGGTGAATAAAGAATCAAAAAAAATCGAGAAAAAAACAACATATACCCAAAAATAAAATGCCGATTGCCACTACACAAACTGGTTAGAATACAGTCGGCCTTTTGGCAGCCACTTCAAATAGCACGTGAAAATATATTTCATAAATTACGCGCCTAATTAAAAGGGGGCCAACCCTCCAACAAAAAAAAAAACAAGTACTCATTGAACTCAGCCAACTCGAGTGTTCTGACCAGACCGAGTACCGCTCTCCCCCCTGAGTGTTACACAGTCGTGGCTCCCCTACTTTATTGCTACACTTATTACCGTCCACACACACACACACACACACACACACACACACACACACACCCTTCTTTGCCTAGACAGCACAACCCTTTGGCCAATCCTTGCGCCACTCAATTATTGGAGCCTTTTGGCCAACGCGCTGATTTATTGCAGTCGATGCTGGCATCGCTGTTGGCCAGTTTTGCATGGCACTTGGTAACGGGTGGGTCTAGACAAGTTATTGGCATACTCTTTCTTTTTTACAAGTGTGTGTGTGTGCTGTAATGGTCATGGCTGTTCATTTGCATTCGGTGGATGTTGCTGTGGGGATTATTGGTGGTTGACCAATGCAGTCAAAAAAGGGACGCATTTTCAAGCAAAATTTTTCATTTATACAGACCAAACATCGATATATGCCCAGTCGATAAAGAAAAGACCAAAAACAAGATTGCTTTAAAATTCAGTTTGTTTATTTTTTTTACTTTAATTCAAATTATATCATATAATTATAATTATAAATAAATAACATATATTGATAATAATAAAAATAACAAAAATAAATTAAATTAAAGATTCTATATAACTATTTATTTTTATTTAAAAACAAACAAATTAAGTATTCCCATGCAATATACTTACACTCCTCCTAAACAGATCGACAAACTCATTTCCCAGTCAAGCCATCAAGAAAATCCCTATAATAAGCTACCTGCTATAAAACCCACACTCCGACATGCAGATAAGGGTAGGGATAAACGAAGAAGAAGAAGTAAAACAACTACAAGTTAATTTCTTACAAAAATAAGCAAATGCGGGCGTAATTGAATTTGTTGGCAACATGTGCAAGGACTCCGCCCTGGCCGGGCCCAATCGCAATGGCAGAAGCCCGAAATGCCCAGGCCCAAAATACCACTTTATATAATACTGTTGACATATGTTAATCAGGCGCACGCACACGCGTCCCAGACAGAAGCTGGAGATGGATACGGAGTCGGAGATGGAGATGGCAAAGGAATAGGAAAAGGAGTGGGAGGCCAAGCCTGTGGCTGGGCAAGGATCAGCAGCGAAACGTGTGTTGTTGGGCATGATGAGGTTGTATGCGGCGTGGGTCGACGGGGTTAGTGGGGCGGGTCAATGGAATTAATTCGAATTCAATCCGCAAGGCTGTTGGCAGTGCGACAATGTAAAAAGCCTATTTGAGGGCCCACACACAGACAACCACGGAAACAATCTGATTGGAATAAAATCTGACTCGGTGCGAGGGTGTGGTGCAGAACTTTGAAACAAGGGTTGCCCGACAGTTGGCAGATAATTTAATTTCGGATTCGCATGAGCGATGAGATAGCGCATCGTTCAGCCCCGCCGCATTTGTGCGGGGAGCGGGGTGGGAGTGGGCGGGCGGGTTGGCAGCTCGAATCGCCCACTGACAGCGAGCATATTGATGCAATCAACTAATCTTCGCGCTTACCCGCTCGTGCCACCCCTCGACCCAGTTCACAGATATACATGCTATATACTTGGCTGATTTAATGGCTTTCAATTGCAGCACAGCGTCTGATAATGCCGATCCAAATGTGATCTGCATTTGATGTGTTTGCTCAAGCGACACGGGAAAACACACAACAACTAAAATAAATAAAAAACAAATAGGAATATTCTAGTCGTGAGCACTCGACTAACAGATACCCTGTTCTCAGCGGCAAACTGTCGTAACAGAATTAGTTAGTAGATTTAGTTAGTGAAAAATCGATCTATCTGTTCTCTGTTCATAATCAGTGTAAATAATAAATGTCTCCGATTTGATCTGCAATATACCCTGTTTTAAACACTCGAAATGCGTACAGGGTGCACACAAATAATTTTCAGACAGTTTGCTAAGTAGTTGGCCCGTTGCTCGGCTTCAGCCATTTGGTCATTTGCCAAAAAGATTTTCCCACTTTGCTTTTGGCGTTGTCTTCGCGTAATTTGTCAGAAATTTGTTGCCGCATCTGCAATTAAACGCAATTGCTTTGGCGCTGTCGCTGGCCATATGCACACATACATACACACACACATACACACACACACACACATACATACGTATATAGTACGACCTGAATCTGAATTTGGGCTCTGTGTGCTCAGCTAGCAGTGGAGACGCGACGACGCCTGCCGCGTGTTGTCCGTTGTCCGTTGTCTGTTGTCTGCCGCCTGGCGTTGTCCTCGTCCTGGCGCGCTTTTAAAACTGTTTCCTGTGCGCTAAATGGCGTTTTTGTGTTCGCGTTTTTCTTCGTCGCCAGCGATGACGCCGCTTGGGTCAGGCCGAAAATACCCTACACTAATTATAGTTGTAGTGTAGATATGTTGAAATTTGTTTAAAAAAAATAAATGATAAACATTTATAACATCATGATGATGCAATACGTAGGAATTCATGTTTTTTTAATGCAAAATGAATTGTTTAAACTTTATATTGACCATTAAGTTCTTTAATAAAGAGGTTTTATAATTTTTAAACAATTGAAATGTGTCATAAATATATGTATATAAATATTGTACTACAATACAGGGTATTTTATAGCTATAAATAATTCCTACTAACTTAGGTTTTTTCAGGGGATTTGTGGGGCGTGGCGCTCACCAGTTCCCCCAGACCCTATTTCATAGCTATGTATCAGCGAAAATGGCGACATTAAATGAGCAAAAGTTTTTATATAATTTATTTTGCTCTTCTCTGCGCTTTGATGCATTATTTAACACTCAAAGAAATCAAAACTGATTTGAAGCTGAAATGGTTGAAAATAATAAGGGTTAAATATTTAGAACATGCTAATTTAATGGCATCTAATATAATATATTGTAAAATCTAAATGCACAGCTTAAATATTAAATACTATTTAAAATTTTATATTTTCCTTTATGTTAAAAAAAGTTCTGTTGTTTTTATTTATATATTTTATAAATTTATATATATTTTTTTAAATTTATATGTATTTCCATATATGGACTAAAAATTGTTTGCAGTGTATTTCTTGGCTACTTGCGCTGCATTTCTTAAACAATTAAAACTTTTTCGCCTCTACCTACAAAGTTGCCAATTTGGATAACCTCCAAACCAGAGGCGGACCAAAATGGAAACGTTGGGAAAAACATTGGAAAGAGGAGGCAAAAAGCGAGGCTGAGCATAAGAACTGCGACGACAATGACATGAAATACACACACACACACACCGAGAAAAACTTTGGCGCAGAGCAGTCAAAACCAATTTGGAGAATTTAATTAAAATTGCAAAACTTTGGCAACTGATTAAATTTTCGAACAAGAACACAAGCTCCGGGCGGGGGACCAGGTAAAAGCTTAAAACAAGCAAAAAACAAACAAAAAATTCAACAGGCCCACACTTTCCCACTCCCCTTCGATACCCACCCAAATAAACGACAAGTTTAAATTTTTTAAATAAACCAAAAGCCATCGTTGAAAAATTTACATTCGCTTTCGTTTGCAGCTACAAAAAAAAATAATATGTATATGTAAAAATATAAATTCAAATATGAAAAAATGCAAGTCCTAAAACCAAACCGAGGGGGACCTGTTTGGCGCAGCAGGACGAGGATTGGATTTAAGCCAGCAGCAGGTCGACAGGCGACCAAAAACCAGCCGACCAACCGAACCGAACCAACCGCTTGCGGATGACGTTCCTGATGGCTGCCATCATCATCATCATCATCGAGCTCAACATAATCATCATCCGCAGCAGCCCACGACCGACGACTGCTAAAGTTTCCCCAATTTAATTTCATCATACTCCCGAGTGTGCGTTGAACTAACGAATGGAACCAACGAACGAACCAGCGACCAACAACGCCAGGGCGCCCGCGGGGGTGGGGGAGGCCGTTTGGTCCATGGCTGGCTGGCTGCCACAGACATTTTGCCATCGCACAGCAATCACGTAGACGCAGACGAGCAGCCCTGCTCCAATCCCCAGCGCCCGCCCTGCTCGAGGGTTTTGGCACGCTGATAGGGAGAAATGGTCTCGACGAACTGCTTTTTTTTCCATGGGCGGGGAGCAGGCAGCGAAATAATGGCCGCCCAGCGCGTCGGCTCTGTTATTTTAATGAAAATTGGAAAGTGCTGCCCATTACCCCACACACAAACCTCACTGTAACAGGCCCAAAACCATCTTGGCCATATCTCATGCCAAGCGCATTAATTTTAAGATGTTTTCTGATGGACTTTGAATTGGTTTAGAAATTTTTGCTTTTATTTCAAGTATCGTTTAGGCTTCCCTTAAGATTTTATTCACTTTTAAAACAACAGTCATTATTAAAAATGTTTATGAAATTCATTTAAAAACAAATTGTTTTTGAATTAATTCTAAAATATTTATTTTTTATAGGTATGTTCTTTCCACTCCTTTATTAAATTGCAATATTTTAAGCAACTGTAAAATCTTACTTTAGAAAAAGATTTATAAAATTCCCCCTGTACAAATTTTTTTATTTGAAAAGAACCCCCTCGAAGTTGCTCGTATTTCATCGTCAGCCACAGACTGGAAATCGGCACCCATTTTCGCTAACTGTTAGCTTGGCCCCCGCTAATTAGCGGCCATAAAACGCACATAAATTGACGCTAGCCCATAAATTATAAATTATGATTTAGCCAACCAGGCGCACAGACATGGCAACAGTTTCATATACAAGTTTCCAGTCGAGTGCGCAGGCTCTGACTTGAGGCGGATGCATAAAACAGTGCGATGACTTCCGGTATTAACTAATTTCTGTTCTCTCTTCTATTTTTTATATAATATATATTATATATATATTATACATACATACATATCTGCATTTTAACGCTTCTTTAAAGCGTGACAAGGGATCAGCAGTTCAGCCCAAGGTTGTGCCTTATGTGCAAAAAAAAGAAATGAAATAAAAAAATATTCCTTCCGTTGCGAGCCGAAAAGCCCAAACCCAAGCCAAAGCCCAAGCCCGAACCCGAAGCCAAGCCAAAGCCGGCTGTGAGTGGGCACTAATCCCTAGCACTCATGATGCCTTTGGCAAATACTTTGCACCGCCGACTGCGCGACGAATTGGAAGCAATCCGCTGTCTGTCTGCGCATAGACAGTGGGTGGATTTGGGGGTGTTGGCATCGCAAGAGTGGAGTGCATGGGCGTTGCTCTCGCCGGCTGGGGTGGCTTTGATACGGGCAAAAAACTTAAACAAAGTATCAGGCAATGCAGCCAAGCGCAAATCGAGCCAACGCATCTCCAAAACCAGCCCACCCAACCACTCAACGGCAACTCCTGACGAGCACTCAACTCCGGGCACACTGGGCGCGCCTAAGCGTAAGTCAGCCAGTCTTCGGTCCGGGTAGTCCCTGAAACAAGTAGTCGCTCTGTCAAGTGCTCCGACTGACTGACTGCTCCACCTAACTTTCCATCTATGTACAAACGTCACGTAAATTCAGGTTCAAAGCAGCTACTGCCAAGAAAAGATTTTTTTAAGATTTATCTATAGTTCGCGTAATTACAGTTTGCCTACACGTATTTCTCACTCCGTCCCTCTCTCCTCTTTCTCTCTCTCTCTCGCTCACTCTCTCTCTATTACTCTCGATCTTTCTCTTTCTCTAAGCTGCCGATCAGCCTTCTATGCGATTTTCATATATGTACTCGATCACTTTAAACGTAGAAATTAATTGTGAAAATTTAGTTTTTATGCTTATTACTTTATTTCTTTCTCTATCTTCTTCTTCATCTGTTTAACACAAGTTCTTTCTCGCGTTTCGCTTCTCTTCTTTTCTTTATAATTCTCTGGCATTCCATTCTTTTTTCTTTTACATAGTTTTTCTCATGTTTCTATCTATCTATCTCGTTTTTCTCTCGATTCACAGATATTTTCTCATTTTCGCATTCTCATTCTTTTTTTTTTATTTCATTTCCATTTATCTTTTTCAACATCCAACATTTTCTCAATCCCTTTTTTCCGCCTCACTTTTCTTCTACATTTTTACTCTATGCAAAATCGCCTCTCTATGCGATTTTCATAATCTTATGATTGCATATATATCTGTAGATATTAGTATTTTTTAGTCTTTTCATTGCGCACACTTTTCGTCACTCCTTCCCACTGAGAAAGACAACTCCTTTGGGCTAACGTTGCCAAAAGTTTCCTTCCACCTGTTCCATTTAAGCTCAACTCCTGAGCACTTTGCGCTTCATTGAATGGAAAAATTATGGACAACTAATCAATAGAATCCGAAGTCGTTTTTCTTCAACGCTTTCCAGATGATTTTATCCAACAATTGGCAGGTGTTTGCGCTTGTTTTACCAACAATTTTCGCATCTAATGAGGCGCTCCAAGGAGTGCCAGGAAAAACTCCAAACTCCCGCTTCCCTGCCTCCCTCCCCTTTAATAGGCATGCAAATGTTTTTCCACTTGCCAAACGGCAAGTCGCTTATTGCTGTTGTTATTTCTGTCTGGCGTTTGTTTGCTTGTTTGTGGGTGTAAATGCGAACTTTTTTGTTGCATATTTCTGTTATATTTTTTGCATTTATTTTTTGTTGATTTTTCTATTTTTTGCGATTTTTATTTGCCGTTGTAGGAGCAACTTTTCAGGCAGCATTTAGCAAAGTTTTTCGGGGTTTACATGTGAATCAACGGCATATGGCGAGAAAAATGCTTTGAGTTTGGCTTTTTGGCTTTGTTTGGGGCCCCCTCCCTCTCCCACTCGGTGTGTATAAAGTTACAGAGCTAGTGACAGCTAAGAGCAAATAAATATTTGGCACAGCCCTCGTTTTTTAGAGCACTCACAAACTCAAAACTCGCACAATGACATTAAACTTTATACACACACAGAAGTCGAGTGTGATTTTTTTAAGAGTCAAACACTTTGCGGCTTTTAAAATGTTTGCTTAAAGTTGGGCATAAAATACAAAAAATAAATAAATAAACACTCGCACATATCATGACCAGGGGCATGCCATTAACTCAGCTCCTGAAAACCCATTAGGAATATATCCCAAAAAATATCCAAATAAAAAAGGTAAAACCGAAATTCAAGTGTTTGACAGCGAATCTTTATGAATGAACGATTACAGTGCCAATTCATTAGAAATTTTCTAAAAAAAAATAAACGAAAAAGAAGTGGCTATAAGGTAGGTTGGGCAATGACAGGAAACAATAAAAAGTAGCAAACAAAGCATAAAAAAATAAAAAGCAAAAAAATACTCGTAATAATAACAAACAGAGTTTGACTTTTAGCCAGAGACCTGCTGCCTAACAAAACTCGATTCCCTTGAAATGTGCCTGGACGAAGGACAAACGCAGTGCACAACAGAACAGGACAGCAAACAACAAGAATGACGAATGACTCGGTTTTCTTCTACTTCTTTTTTTTCGATGTCATTGACAGCATCCTGATACAATTTTTGCGCTCACCTGAAGGGTATGTTTGGCTGTGATCAACTACCATAAATTATGTCAATGTCATGTGTAATTGTACAGTTTCTAAAGGTGTGTGTTTTTTTTTTTAATTTGAAATTACTTTCATTTTTTGACTGCCGTGTTTGTGGTAGCTTTCAATTTTTGTTTAAATATAATATTTAAATATTTTTGGTTGTATTTTATCTTTGTTTTAATATTTCAGTTTTTTCCATTTTTTTTAAAATTATTTTTAATTTTTTAACTTAAACATTTCACAATTAAAATTTGCGGGCAGTTAAATTCAAGACTTGTCAGCTCCGGGGGGTTGTTGACTACGTCACAAGGTCTGTCAATTCGTCAGTCAGTCAACGGCGGAATAAGAACAAAAGCCATTTCCGGTGACGTTTAAATGCGTGGCATGTCAACGCGTTGGCAGCTCCTGGCAGACAGCCGCATCCTGGCGAGCGTCCGTGTCCTTCTGCAGGAAACACGCAGCAGCATGTAAGAGCCCAGCGGCGTATTTGAGCAGCAGCAGCAACTAAGAGAGGACGTCCAATGAAGCCAACGTAAATTATATATTTAATTTATGCAGCTTTTCATGATTACCAAATACCATGCAAAATCTGAAAAATAAATTCTAAATAGAGCAATAACCTTAAATAGCGCTGTGTGCATTTTCTGCATATTCGAAAATTAATTTTTTTAATTTTTAATAAAAAAGCCTGTACTTTCCCCTTATTAATTTTCCAAAAAAAAAAAAGATTTTAAATTTTTTAACACTTAAGCCGATTTTGAGGGAGTCAAAATTTTGGTCAAAAATCATGCCAAAATTGACAAAAATTTTGACACGTAAAGTTCTCAGATCCATAGCTCTCATACTTCAAGTTCCCATAACTTTGTCAAAACTGAACCGATTTTCATGTTTGATGGCATTTTGATCATGATTTGGTACCCACTTTGATTCTACATCTAAGTTTTTTGCAATTTTGAAAATAAATTTTTTTTGAATTTTTTCGTAAAAAAGCATGTACTCCCCCCTTATACATTTTCGAAAAAAAATTTTTTTCAAAATTTAGAATTGCCAATTTGTATTTTTAATCGATTGTATTTGTCATAATTAGCATAAAAAACAACATTTAAGCCGATTTCGAAGGGGTCAAAATTTTGGTCAAAAATCATGCCAAAATTGACAAAAATTTTGACATGTAAAGTTCTCAGATCCATAGCTTCCACACTTCAAACACCCATAACTTTGTCAAAACTGAACCGATTTTCATGTTTGATGGCATTTTGATCAT
>SCDY01001266.1:0-50769 GCA_004143825.1 Drosophila micromelanica
ATTTTTGGCAAAGTTACGACTTTGGAAAGTTGAGAACTACCCTCATATGGGAACACTAGGGTATATATTCGAAAATTTTTTACATGAATTTGGACCAAAAATTTTATTTTTAAACTGAAATGTAGAATTTATCTAGACACCGAACCATGATCAAAAAGATCTTTATCAAAATCGGTTGGGTTTGGGCAAAGTTACGAAGTTGTGGTTGCTAGGTTCGTTCGTTGATTATTGTCAATTAAATTTTTTTAATATTTAGCCACCTTAATACTCATTAAGTGCCGCGAGTTTGTGTGTATGTTTTAAATTCTGGGTTCAGGGTATCTCGTAGTCGGGAGGTCCCGACTAGAGCAATCTTACTTGTTTTTCTCTAAGTTTAGTATTCTGTATTGAATTTATGCACTTATGCAGGCACAGTGTTTCCTTATATATAGATTTTATTTGTGAATTTATTGCATTTACCGTCTGTCAACTCAATTTATTGATAAAAGCAAGTGCCTTTGTATCAAAGAACGAGTTTATTTGAGCTGCAGGCATTAATATTGCATTCGTTTTCGAGGGGAAAATCGTTATTAAAACGCTGTAAACCTTTTTGGAGAGAAAGAAATTCACATATTTACCAATGGGAAACGTATGTATTTATTAAAAAATTACGGATTCGATGGAAAAAATATTTTGTATTTACTGAAATATATATGTCGCTATATGTATGTGTACAAATATATTGCTGCATTTTTCGAGCTTATTAAATAATTTGCTTGTTGTTTATTTGTTTTAGTTAACCCCGTATAATTTATTTATTTTATTTGATATTGACTTGCATATTTGCTCACGTTGACCTGTTCGCCGTTCCATTTGGGTAATTAATAATCTGGCCAGCAAAGTTTTGGTGTCGTTTGCCCCTGCCACGCCCTTAGGCTTGCCGTTTGTTTTTGCCGTGTCAACCTGTGCGACCCGCTTAAATGATTAATGAAGCTAAAAATGTCAACGTTTTTTTGTTTAAGCTTTGCCCATTTGCGACGGCCTGAAGTGAGGTTTATTTTTGAGCCAACGCACCTGCCACTCAACCAGTTGTCAGTTCGTCCATCCGTCCGTCAGTTAGTCAGTTATTTGCTGCAGCTGCCCGTCAATTATTCATTAATCAAGGCTAAATACATTAAAGTTGATATTAATTTCCTATGCCAATTAATTAGCGGAAGTGCATGACTTCACTTCCACCCAAGAGCTTAAACTGTGTGTGGCATGTGGCACGGGCCACGTAAATCCAGCAAAGTTGCAACAATTTCAATTTGCAGCAGCGCTCGAAAAGTTAGCCAGTAAACAAAGTGGTAAGCGCATCGGTAACGGTACACGTTGCCACATTGAACCAAAACGAAAGCAATAAGCAGCTGCCACTGGGCCATAAAACAAACGCGCGATTTGCAGCTGCAGCTTCAGCTGCTGCTTGTTGCAACGTGCTCAAATTGACCGGCGCTGAGTGCAGCTGCAAAAGTGTCAATTGACAATGAAACCGAAATGCGATGCGACCCCAACCACCAGACACGGTACCACCAAGGGCCAAGTCAGTCAGGCAGCCAGCCAGTCGGCCAGTTGCCCGGGAGCTTGGACGGGTCCGATGGCAACACCAAACAGCCATAAAATCCCACCATTGAGTGAGTTGGCTCTACGTTAACGATTTGGCCATTTGCTTGAGCACTTTCCGCGCCACCTTTCGCTGGTGTTCGCCTTGCGGAATGGATGGAGGAAGTGGGCCGTATGAGAAATGCCAGCCATTTGGCTAGATGTTCAACTTTGTTGAGCAACTTGGCCCGAAATGTCGACGATGTCCGCTTGGCTCCATTTGCAGCAGTTTTGCCCAGTTCCCGATGGAGCGTTCAATCTTCAAGCTAGCTGCCAGGGTAACTTAATTGAAATGCTGCATTTGTTTTGGACAACTTTTTGAACAACTAACTACAGCAACAACTGAGTGAATGTTGGCCAACTCAAGTGCTGAAGTTGGCTTTAGTTGTACTTAAAGTTGTTTTTATATGATTCTTGGTAGCCATTGACTTGATTGTTCTACCAAAACGTACACATGATTAATAACAGAGATGATATAATTAATTAATATTAATATATAAATAATTGATAAATGCTTTAATCAAATAAATATTAATATCCTTCAAATTAATTAAATAGCAATGGCATTAGTTATTTACCTTATCGCAATACACAGAACAGAGCTAGTACTAAATATTTATACAGTTATTAAATATTCTATCCAACTTTATTAAAAGTACAAAGCAAAACATATTTCAAATTTAGTTTAATTTAGTTTTATTTCATTGTTTTAAATGGCATTTATGAAACACATTTTAGTGCTTTAAATAAAAGTTGAAATTGCATATAAAATGCAATTAAATGAGCTAAATGAGCACAGGTTGCCAGCATTTCCCCTACGTTTCTCTTATTATCTCTTTCTCTCTCGCTCTCTGCTCCATTCGTGTTTTAAATTTGATACAACATAAACAACACGGCGCCAACTGTAGTCAAAGTTTGCTCACGTCCCATGTCCACATACAGCTGGTTCCCTATTCCCACTCCCACTACTCGACTCCCCTTCATTTCACTCCCCACTTCTCTACCCTAGGGCGCTTCCTTTCGAGTTTTGGCTTTGTTCGCTTGCCCGTAACCAGAAAATGACAAAAGCCATGTCAACAGCATTTGCAAGGGTTGGCATTTCAGTCGAGTGCGGGTGGATTGGGCTAAGACAATGCCCTAGCTGTAGCTACTACTGTGTGTGCTGCCTGTGTGTGTGTGTGTGTGTGCATGTGTGTGTATGCGTGTGTGTGTGTGTATCCGCATCCGTGTTGCTTATAGCCAAAGTCGTGGCTAAGACTTCTCTGCTGGACACTGGGCAATTTCTGGCTACGTTTCAAGCAGCAAACAATGGACCGATAATTTATTCATATTTGGCTACAAAAGTACCACTCTCATGTGTGTGTGTATGTATGTGTGTTTCTCTGAATTTTTAAATAACTATAAATTTCTAAATTTACACAAGAGACCTCACACACACACAACCAAAAACTGAAGACACATTGCACTTGCGATAAGCCACAAAAATCTGCTTGGGCCAAACAATGGAAAATTTTAATGAATATTTTTTGGGGTCGTAGCTTTTGTGCCCAGAGAGTGTTGTTAATTGCCACATAAATTTGCTGGACACACCAACACACACACACATACGAAACTAGCAAAAAAGAGAAAATATAGCAACATAAACAAAGTGCTCCTCACACAATTTGCTTAATATTTCTATATATATATATTTGCATAATGAATGCAATCAAAATTTTTGCACACGCTGTTTTCGATGATGTTGCTGCCGTTGTTGTTATAGCCACTTTTAAAGGTCATCTCTAATGGCTATAAATATTTAACAGTACACGCGCATTGTACTTGGCATAGATGAATGAAAGAGCTTTGTCTATAGAGGCAAATTATTTATTAAAATTAGACTCATTTTTATAATAAACAGTTTGGCATTTGTGAAATTGTAAAGAGTCGCTGCAGTCGGGCGGTACCGACTGTTTTATACTCGTTCGCGGTCTTAACCATTATTAATGTATCGAAAAATTTCAGTTTTTAGAAATTTGAAAATTAAACCAGATATGAACTGATACAAACATCAATGCATCTTAAAGCATGCACTCAAGATGCTTTCACTGTGTCTTGTATATAAATATCATTAAATCGAGCATGTTTACTTCGGGCGCCCATCATATTGCATAACGCATACGCCGCGTACACCGCACCCAAACTTGCCGATAGCGTTGCCGATTTTAAATGTTGTTCTCGTTGTTGTAGCTGTTGTTGTTGTTGTCGTCGCCTGTGTGGCTTGGGTTTTGGCATTAGTGCCAAGAAATTTTGTGGAGGGACGAGCCAACTAATTGCGGCTGCATAACTTGTTGCGCTTGAGCAAACCGCACTGCTACCCGCCCCTCGCCCCTCGCCACAACGCCCAGAAATGCCAGCAAACACATGTGCTTATATACGCGTGTGAGTGTGTAGTGTACGCCGCAGACAGACAGCGGGACAGAGCTACAGACATCGGCTGTCGCCTGTCTAAGAACTAATGCCAACAACAACAACAGCTGTAACACAAGGCCAACAGTAAATTGCATTAGCTATGTGTATGTGTGCATTGGTATGCGATTGTGTGTGAGCGCCACGCCCACGTCAGGCCCGAAGGCCATATCGCTTGATCTCTGTTTACCATAAACAAAGTCAAAGTGTCTTTGGCGAGCAGCTTGACAGGCATTTTTGTTTGATTTGCCAGCAAATACAGGCGACAGCCACGGCTAATGAAATAAATATCAGAGATGGCAGACACGACCTCCGCTTCCTTATAGCCCTCCCCGGCCGTTCCCTCCCTTTTGGCCACGGGATGCTCTGCTGGCTGCATTTAAACGCAATTTAGCTGACCGGCAGTAAGCTCGAAAGCTAAAAGTCAACTGTCAGTCATCCAAGTGAATAATTAAAACGAGAAAATATTTTATTTTTTTCACTTAACTGCAGCGCGAATACTCTATAAAAATAGAGCAGAGGTAGTGTGCGTTAAAAGTCAGCCAAGTTAATTTTTAAGATAATTTATATTATATTTTGTATTCAAAAATAAAAGTAAATAATAAAATTCATTTGTATAAATTGGTTAATATTTGATTTTTAGTTAAGTTATATTAAGTTTTTACATTATTCATCATTAATCTTTTTCAATATAATTTTTTATGATTTTGAGTATATAATATTGAGTAGTAAATTAGAGCACAAACAATAAGAATTATTTAAAACATTTTAAAAATTTTTACATATATATACATATTTTATTCCTTAAAAATGTTTATTTATTATAATTTTTATTTTTTTTGTGAATTGGATTGGTCTCTTTTCTAAAAAATTTGTATAGTATCCTGACAACAGCACACAATTGGCTTATTAAATAAATAAGTATATATTCATTCGATCTTTAAACAAGCTATAAAAGCGATAAGAATCAAGTTGCAAACATAATGCTCAAGTGTTTGGCACCACTTACAAAGTTGTTATGCAACAACAACAACATGTTGCAGCATGCAACGAACCGCAAACAGAAAGATACAGCATCTGCGGCAGCAAAAGGAGTTCAGGACCTGCCCGGCTTATGACCGCTGTCCTGGCTGAGAGCTTAATAAAATTATGTGACGATGATTGCAGCGGTAGTGTGCAAAAGGGATTGAGAGGATAAGAGGGGCTGATAGGTGGGGAAAAAGAGCTCCATATCCAGTTGGAAGCCCAATGACTTGTCCGTTTGCGGATGTGGATCGTTGCCTGCCTGCAAAATGGCCGCCTCGCCAGCTGCTTCCGCTGCTGTTGCTGTTGCTGCTGCTTGGTTGCCCCTTGAAAAACGCATTAAGGCTGCAGTTTTGTGTGCCATTTTTATATGTATATAATATATATGTGTATATATATATATACAAAAACTTATAGCCATACATATGCACTTGTATAGCTGCCCTATATGCATGCTAGAGTGGTTTGTTGATTGCATGTTAAAAGGCTGCCTCTGCTGCTGCTGCCTTTGCTGCTGCTGCTGCTGCTGCTGCTTCGGCTGCATCGTCTGCCATGAAATTTAATTAAAAACTTGTGTGCCATGAAATTACATTTCGACGTGCGTGCAACTGAGTGTGTGTGTGTGTAGGTGTGGGTGTGCTTGACTGCGCCGACAGCAGCAGCAGCAGCAGCAGCAGCAGCAGCAGCAGCAGCAGCAGCAGCAGCACGTGCAGCGCCCAAAGGTAGGCAACGCACAAAGGCAAATGCTTGATTTTTTATATTTCACAAAAAATAAGAGCAAAAAAAATTGGAAATACAGAAAGAGAAGCCGCCCAAGTGCTGCCTTCAGCCAGCAGGATATGGAAATGGCCACCTTCCTGTGCACATCATTGCAATTGGCGTTGTGCAGTTATCACGATCTACTTGAGCGTCCACTGACAGGACAGGGCACAGGAAATGGTCACGCCGTTAAGCAGAGTAGGCATACAACAAAAATGTGTTAAAAATACAAGACCTTAAAACTATGCTGAAAGATAAATGTGTGAGCCTTAATAATATTTTTTAGTCTGGTAATTGTATAAAATATAAAATTTTTGTGGAGTAATATTTTTTTAGAAGCTGAGCAAATACAATTTCATAAAAACAAACATTTTTTTTATATATTCATCATTTTTTTTTTATATAATTAAATATATATATATTTAATAACCATTATTGTTATTTATGTAAATGCTTTTATTATTTTTAAAATATTTGTAAAATTAAGATATATTGTTTTCCTTCTAAGCCTAGGTTGAAACTCGAAACATTTTGAAAACTCTACGAACTGCGAAAAATTTTCCAAAATGTGAAACAAAAGTGGTAATAGATAAAATATTTTATAAAAAATTTCCTTATTTATTTCCTGCATTTTATATCTTTACATAATACAAAAGCGAGCACATAAATGTCGCTGAATTAAAACCAAAATAAAATATTTATGTGGACTGTGCGCTAATCCAATAGCGGAATGCCAATTATGCTAAGCTTGACGTTCTTGGCTCATAACCCTTTTATGAATGCGCATTATGAATGCAAATCTCGCTTAGAGATGCAATCGGATTGCAACACCGCCTTTTTGTATTGTTGTTGTCGCTTGTTGTAGGTATTTGTTATTCAAAAATTACTGGACGCTGCCTGTTGTCGGCTGTTTTTGAATTTTCAATTAAACATTACACATACGCCGTGTGGCACGCCAGCAGCAGTAGCAGCAGCAACAGCTGCCAGCAGCGTGGCTTGCAGTAAAATCCGCTTAAAACTTATTCAATTAAACTTCAAGCAAAGCAACAGCAACAAACAAACGACAAATTCGACTCGTAAAAATGCAGAGCAAATGGCAAACAACAATTGCTATATAACTACGAACTGACTTTTTGCTATAATAAGAAAGAGATGCTACTGCGAACTAGAAATGCCCTTTTTGGGTCGCAATAAAAGCGAAACGATCTAAGATATTAAATGAATGCTATTCAGCAATAGATAAAAGTTAACGAAAAAGTTTTTGAGTAACGCTGTTTTTAAGAGTAACTTTAATTATACGATTTACAGCTCTAGTTAAGTCATATTGTAAAATTTTCTACAAAAGTTAATGGAGACTAGCATATGAGAACTATATAAACTGAAACTATATACAAATAAATAACTATATATACAAACTATAACAAATTGTAAAAATGTCAATATGCAAAGCATTATAAAACAATAATATTAAATATGAATAATATAAAAATAAATATAATTACTGTAAAACTTAATCAATTTGTATAGTAATTTTGTTTAACGAGTTTCAAAATTATATTTAAATGGTAACAAATAAGAGCCGACAAAGTTCGCATAAACTGAGACTCGTTGAAAGACATATAAAGGTAAATATATACTATTTTTTTATTTTATGATTTCAGAGCTGCACTGCACACAATTCGTGTCAAAATTGTAATACCCTCCTGAAGAGGGTATACAAATATGCACATAAAGCGTGTATAATAAATCCGGACAACTGCTAGGTGGATGGGGTTTATATATATATATATATATATATATGTGTGTGTGTAGGCAGCGGGTGGGCGGCGAATGCAGCACAATAAACTCTGTGAAATGGGAGAATAAAAATGTGGTGAATAAAAATAAGCTGTCAGTTGTCTGCTGTTCTGGCTCTGTTGGGTGAATGGCCAGGTGTGGTTATAAGTTGATTTTTATTAGGGTATATAGGGTATGCAAAAATATAGCTAATTTTGACATATTTTAATTATTATTCTGAAAAGATTATGATTACCATATAATCAAAGTCTGAACATGATAATATTATTTTTCATCTTTCTTATGATTATGATTATTAAAATGATTACTGGAATTTATTCAAGTAACAGATGGCGCCACTTAAAAGACCCCTTGCCTTTCTCCAAAAAATTATTTATGTCGCATATAATTTTTGGTATCTTTACAATGTTGTTAAAGTTATGAAAGTTAATGAAATTCTAATTTCTTGGCCAATATATTTATTTTCGCGTAACTACAACCACAGATGGCGCCACTTGAAATACGCCTGTTCCTTTTTGCGTAGAAGGGGAAGAGGAAGAGGGCGAGAAAGAGTATTTATGTAGTACATTATTTTTAACGACTCGTCGCTGGCACTGTTCTGCTCTGGACTCGAAAGCCATTGTTGTTGCTGCTGATAATAATCTGCAAATCAGCTTAAAAGGTACGGTGAAAATATCACAGTTCCACAAACAACTTGAACCGTACAACTTTACAAATCAAAAACTTTCTGAATACAGACCAGTTGTGCGGGGGAGTTGCTCGAAGTCTCAATCCCTGCTACTTCAGCGGCCATTCTTGTTTTGGCTGCTTTTATT
This sequence comes from Drosophila micromelanica, assembly GCA_004143825.1. Taxonomy (NCBI): domain Eukaryota; kingdom Metazoa; phylum Arthropoda; class Insecta; order Diptera; family Drosophilidae; genus Drosophila; species Drosophila micromelanica. The sequence continues at coordinate 8,460 of SCDY01001266.1, forward strand.
TAACATTCATTTTGGCATTTTGTTTTCTATAGTCCGTGGCTTTCGTTTGACTATTTTTATGTTTATGTATACTTTTTTTTCACTGCCCGCAGACGCCACAACAAAGCACATTTTTTTAAGCATGTGTGTGTGTGTGTGTTGGTGTTAGTGTTAGTGTGAGCTGCGGGTTGGTGCTGCAATGCCGGAAACGTGACTTATTTGAAATTTATGTACTTTTTTAGCCAGCGACAAAACGAAGACCCTCGCATTTTGTTTATGCAATAAAAAGCAAAGCGTTAACGCCAAATCCAGACATTTATAAAATAGAAACAGCCAAGAGCAGCTTTGAATATTATCCGGAAAATATATTAAAACACACAGGCGTTTTTTTTTTTTGTAGTTTTTATTTTAGTTTCTGTGTTTTTGCTGGCGCTTAATTAGAAAAGAATTTTTTTTGTAGTTTCTTTTGCTAAGTACGTGCTGAGGACTGTGCCACATGGCGTATATGTAATATGCAAATGCGAATGCATTTCACATTCAGAAATTGAAATCAACGAGCTTACAACTTGATAGGTTTTTGTGTCCCGCTTTAGTTACCCCACCCGCCCTTTTTCCGCCAGCGCTTCGCTTCCCTTCTCGTTACGTTTCGTTGCGCTATTCGTTTCGTTTTTCAGCACATGTGTCGCAGACACACACACACACACACAAATACATGTACCCACATGCTGTTCAGTTGTTGTGCTTGCTGTTTGACATGCATCGATTACATAAATGGGAAACACAGCAGGCAGGGGAGACGGACGGGCAGGAAGCTGTGTCACGACATAAGTCACGAAGCTTTTGCTAATGATGAGGACCATCATGATTTTTCAATTAACCAAATGCGGAGAAGGTTCCTCTGTGCCATTCCCAAGCTCATTTCGCTTGGCGCAACAATAAGAGATGGCGAATATGTGACAATCACAGCAATGACATACAGTTAATGAGCAGAAAGGTGGAAAAGAGACAGCGAATTTGTGGCAGAAATGTATTACTTAAGCATTTACATTGTGGGGAATATGTAATATACATGAGCTGGGATATGATTTAAATAGCTCACAGGGAAATCCATTTAAAAAGAGCGTTTCTTTAAATAATTTAATAAAAAGTAAATGAAAGCTTAATCGATCGGAGTACATACTTATGTTACGGTTTATTTAATTTTATATTAATTTTTATTTAAAGCAAAGTTTTTATTTATAAAACCAAAAAACTATCAACTAATTTTAGTATTTTTTTGTTATTTCAATATATTTCTATAATTTATGCTTTCTTCAAGTGCCCGTAGATTTCTTCAACAAAATTTTATGTATTGTAACTTTTGTTTTAAAATTCTTTCTTAAAATGAAATCCCTGGACCTCTGAAAAAATAAAGTATTTCTGAATAGTTAAATATTAAGAGTAATTTCATGAATGTTGTTGTATTCTAATATTGTTTATGTGCTTTTGATAGGTTAAATAATCCTTCTATAAACAGTGTTGATAAAGTTAAAGTTAAGCTGTCAGGCTAAGTAAAATACAAAGAAATCATCTTTACCACTTACCAACACTGTAAAACATAATTTGACAATTGTGAAAGCTTCAAGAAATATTGCAAATAATAGGTTGGTGAATTATTTATATCAACTTAACTAAATCAAATCATTTTCAGATTTAAGAAATGTAAGTTAAAAGAATATTTTATTTATATTAAACAACCCCAGTAATATAATTTGAAAAGGAATATAGCAAACGAAGCAATGTCGAATGGACACCACCTCATTAAGATATTCCCGGAAACAGATCTAACAGATATTCATCGAATCGAGCTGCATGCGGTACGCGAATTATTGTTGCGCAGCACGTGGGAGAAGGAGGCCGAGGCCAAGCTCAATTGCAAGAAGCAGCCACGAATTACCGTCATAGACTATCGGCTGCCTAGGGAGGATGAGAATGTCGCAGAGCCGTATAGCAAGAAGAAAACAGTCCTAACTTCTTGGGATCATCTATTGCCCAGAGACTAAAGAGCGAGAGAGAGTGAGAAAGAGAGAGTAACGGCAACAGGCCATATTCAAGTTGCTGACCATCAACAAAAACAAAAACCATATCGAGTGCATTTGAACCTTATGCCAAAGGGGAGCGCACATCAAGAGAAATGCCCAACTAACCGACTAATGCAAACAAAGTGCCAACATTTGACTCTTGATGAATGTGCAGCCAATAAATCCATTTATGCTAAGCACTTGCTTATTATTATAATCCGCTGTGCTGCACACACATACTACACACAGTCACACACACATACAGTCAACACATCAACATTTAACCCTAATTTGCATTTATGTGCACATGAAAGCTGTTTGGTTTATGGTGGGGCAGAGACCCCGGCCCAGACCCAGGCACAACGATTACCTGGCGAGCTCTTTTGTGTCTTTAGCTCTGCATAAAAGCAATAAAAGCAATTCGCAAAAAAAGTATATGTATATGTATACATATACCACATATTTTTGTTTGGGTGTGCAACTACTATAAAGCACACACACACAGCTACTTATAAACTCACCTTAATTAAACGTGATTAAGTAGATTTCCTCATTTTTCTGCTCAACGAACTGTTTAGTTGTCGATGTGTTGTATTTTTTTTCTTTTTTTTGTGCACACATATCTACACATGTTCATATGTATGTTTATGTGTGTCTGTGCCCGTGCTTATTAGCGCACCTTTATTATGCACTAATCTTGGGGCTTAGCACAATTATTCGACTAGTTGGCAACACATAAATACAAAACTATAAAGATATATATATAGAGCTGCAAAGCTTGAAATTTATTGAGTATGTCGAGCATTATTTTTAAGAAAATTAATATACATTTAATTTTTTTAGTTTTCAATGTGCCTTAGAATTTGAATAGAATACTTTTAACTCGGGCCGACAGATTGATAAGTATATTTTTTCTCATACCAAGTACGGCCACACTGCCTGCAAATTTCATTATCGGTGCTAATTGAACTATCTGTATATCGATGGGGTTTCTATTTGGTATTTCTAAATTGATAATAACATAAAGTTCACACATATTAATTTAAATTTTAAACTTTTTAACGTATCTCAATTCCTATACAAAATCAAATCCTCAACACTTTGTTCGCTTGCCTAAATAGCTCAGTCACAGCTTATTTACGAAGAACTTAACATTAATGCTAGCTCGAATTAAAGAGAAATACATTAATTATTTAGTTAATTGATAGTAAAGGTTTCACTGTTATCTTTGCGTTTATGTAAAATAAAGCAAAACCACAAATTCCTTTGAATTGAGAGTCTATTAAAGGTGCGGTCTGTACGTTTTGTGAGGGAATATATGTATATCTGATTGCTGCTGTTGTTTTAGTTGGGGCTCACGTTGTTGTAATTTAGTTTCATTTGTGCATGAAAATGAATTTGTATTATTGTTTGCATTAATTTGCCTTATTAATTACATTTATGCCCATTGCCGGCTACGACTATTATTTCTTTTTTCCTAACATTTTTTTTTGTGCTCAGCCTCTGCCCCCGCCTCTGCCACTCCGCTCCCTGGGGGTAATTTGAGCATTGGCTGTGCGGGCAATCAAATAAATAATGAGGCTGCTGCGACATCGCTGCCGCTGCCGCTACCGCTGCCTCAGTCGGCGCTGACGTCGCGACGGCAACTTGAAGTTTGTTTAATATGCGAAAAACGTTGCAGAACTTTTGCAGCTACTTGTCGTCGACGCCAACAACATTGTGTTCTTGTTGTTGTTGTTGTTGCTCTGATTGTCTATGGCAACTTGCTTTTATTATTTGTTGCTGCTCGTCTGTATATTTCTATAATTGTCTTTTGCCTTTGTCTGCGCCCAGTGCCTAGCTTCTGTATCTGTATCTGTGTATCTGAGTATTTTTGTAACTGTATCTGCAGCTGGCTCAAGTATCTCAACATTTTCATTTCTTTTTTTTATCAAATATTTGATTGTCTTGCCCAATTCTTTACACTTCTTGCTGCTGCATTTTTCTTTTACTTGGCACTGAGTTGAGTGGCTCCTTTTTAATTTACTTTTGTCCTGCGAAATGCAATTTGTGCCACTTGTCGATTTCGCGTGTATTTCAAATTGAATTCAATTTGTTGCGCAAAAGCCCAGCCACGTGGCGTATAAACAATGTATATATATATATATATATATATATAAAATTATGAACTCATTTAATATTGATTTAAAGCAATCTGTATTATGACCTGTCATATTGAAGTGATTTCTGATTTTATTATTATTTATTATTTTTCTACTGTTAAAACACATTTGTGAAGTTATTTTCATAAAATTTATAATGAGAAATCATACTGGAAATATATTTGACTTTTTTTTATTATTATATGTTTTTTATTACGTAATTTAAAATGAAATATACGTTATTGAAAAACTTATCTTTTTTTACACCTACTATGGTATATGTAAATAATATTCGTGTATTAAAATTATTATTAGCTATAAAAAGTCTTGAAATAACTTAATTGAAACAGCTAATTATATGGCAGTTTTACAAGGCTTACAAAATGGTGTTGAAAACAAATTAAATGTAATTAAACACTTTTGTATTCTTTTACAAAGCTAATTTAAACGAGAGTAAAACTGAAAATCATTTCATTAAATTATATACAATTCTTCATTCAAATGTATTCAAAAGTTGCTTATTAAGAAAGTTCACATTAATATAAGATATAAATATTTTGCCAGCATTTTTTTGGATTATCAAAACCAGCAACTAGAGAAATAATATTTTTAATGATTTTAAAAATGTGTGCACCTTTAGAAAAGTCACTCGCAAAGCCAGCTATAAAATGTAACTGCAAAAGTTATGTTTGTGGCCTGTCAGTTGGGTTTGTTGCTGGCTTCTTGTGAAACTCTCAAGGGGGAGGAGGGCAGATTGAAGCTAGGTAACAAGAATAAAAAACTTAAATGTCAACTCGCTAAAGCTAAAACACTTCACAATCAACTTGTGCATAAAACTCGCAACGGTGGAAAGCGCACACAAAAGCCCGCGCACGTCAACCTCAAGCAGCGCACTAGGCCACGTTGATTTACACACACACGCACACATAGAAACATGCATACGGGCAGAGAGTGAGTCACATACACGCTGAGAGCAATAACAACAATATATATATATATATATATATATATATATATATATATATATAATAAAAAAAAGAAAGCAAGAAAGAACGAGAATAACAACAAGCAAACAACGAAAAAAGACTTCCGTGTTGATTGTTTTGTTTTGCTTGTGCGAACAGAAGACGACGACGTCAACGACAAACGCCATAAAAAGCGACTACGTCTGCGAAAATCACTTTAAAAACAAGTGAAAGGGGAGCAGAGTCGACGGCGGGGCGGCATCAACTGGAGGCTGGCACAAGGCAACAAACCTGTCCATCAACAAAACTATTGCAACAATAAACAAGAACAATTTGACAATTGAAGTGCTTCCCCAAGACAGCAGAAATAAAATAGAAGAAAAAAAATATACGCCAAAAGCGAACTAAGGAACTGAGCTAGGACAACTGACAAGTAGCCATAGCTATACGGCGGGGGGCGTAGTCTAGGCACTTGAGCACAGTTTCCGGTCATTTACACGTACACATGCCGCACATGGCATGCCAATCTGTGCGTGTGTGTGTGTGTGTGTGTGTTGCTGACACACTATCCTACATTTTTATTGGCTTTCATATCAAGCAGACGCCCAAAGCCCTAATTGTGCCAGCTGAATTTTCAAGCTGTTATCATTATCTCTCGTTAGCCAAGCAAGGTCGAGAAAAAATAAAGAAACAAAATTCAATTTCAATTCACGTAATTATTTAGTTTTGTTTACACATTGTATCAATTTTCGCAAAGGCAGACACACGCTCAAAAATTGGCCAACACAATTAGCACACACATAAACACACATACAGTGACAATAAACAGCGGCTAAGAAATTGCTGAGGCAGCAGCAGCAGCATAAAAGTATGCTACGAAATTTGTACAAAAGGCAACTAAACCAAAAACTTGGCCCAACTTGGATGGCAATTGCTTTGCACAGACTCCACGTGCAGCAGCTGAGAGCGCAAGGGAAAGAGACGGAGCGAGAGAGAGAGAAAACTGAGTGAGAGCAAGATGTTTGCTCTTTGCGCAGCTGCTGCCTGTTGTTGTTGTTGTTGCTGCTGTTGCTTCTGCTGCTGCTGCTGCTGCTCTGCTGTTGTCTCCTTCAGGATCAGGGTGTGGTGAGTATGCTGCCAGCGTTTGGGTACGCTCTGGCTGTAAACTTAAAGCTGCGCCCTACCTGCTGCTGACGTCGCTGCCAGCGTCGCTGTTGCTGTTGCTACTTCGGCTGCTGTTGAACAAATTTTCCTGCTGCTGCGCTGCGCGTTTTCCACTGAACTTTTTTTCTTCTTCGTACTTTTAGCTGATATGTGACACGCAGCGCTCACACGCACACACACTCGCACACACACACACACGCACGCACACACATACACACACTGTGGCGCACTCACACGCGCACGAGACTTTTGACGTGTTGTTGTTATTGCTGCTGCTGCTGCTGCTTGTTAGTTGTTGTTAGCTGCTGTTGTTTGCATTTCACATTTTAACATTTACTTTGCTGCACGCTGCTGTTGTTTTTGCTTGCATTTCTCTATGTTGTTGTCGTTGTTCTTTGTGTGCGTGTATGTTTAATTTTTTATTTTTTGTGTGTTTTTGCAGGCAACTTAGAAAACTTGCTGTTTTGTGGGCTTTTTCGAAACGTTGTTTTTGCGCGCTGCCGTTGCACAAACCGTACACGTCAACTGTCTGCACCTGACTGACTGAGCAGCAGAGACCAACGAGTCCAGCGAGTCCACAGTCTGCCACAGCTGCTGCTGCTGCTGCCGTTGCTGCTGCTGCCGAGCGAGAGAGCGAACGCGAGCATGAGCAAAATCGATGTCAGCGCCGACGCCGTCTGCATGTGGATGCTGCAAAGCAAGAGCAATGACAACAACAACAACAACAACAAAAGCATCATCTTCGTCTGCTCTTCGTTTAATTTTTTTCTTTTCTGTGTTGTTGTTTTTAGCCTGGTACACGCCTCAGTCGCTGCTGGCGTTGCCGTCAACGTCGCTGCTTTTGTTTTGATTTATTTTTGTGGTAGGTTCTGCTGAGATTGGCAAAGAGCAAAAGCTAAGAGCAACCAACAGCAGCAGCGGCAGCAGCGGCAGCCACAGCCTCGAAAATTTCGCATAACTACGGCTATTTTGAGAATTGCCTTTCATTTGCAATTCATAGCCAACGGCGCTGACCCAGAAACTCCCCAAGGAACACATACACATACACATACACATATATAGACAGAGACACAGAGACAGACAGTGGCTGCTAACTCATGTTGACAACTATAAATAAAACAAGCCCCAGTCGCAAGGCGCAATTTACGTTACTTGTAGCTTCTGCCGCCGCTGCTTCTTCTTCTTCAGCTTCTTTGGCAACATGGCCTGGCCCAATCGAAATCGAAAAATCCGTAATAAAATTGCTTGCATTATAATTTTCAAGCGCTAACAAAAGACGAGCCTTAAATAAATATCATAAAAATATATGAAAATAAATAAATGAGGCGGGCACATATATAAATATTTGGTCAGCTACAGATACCGAGCGGCTGCTCGAGCTTAACAAAAGGGCTGGCCTGTGTGTGTGTGTGTGTGTGTGTGTGGGGGGGGGGGGGGGGGGGGGGGGGGGGGGAGGTCTACAGGTTCTGCTCGTATTGTGTTCTAAAGGGAGTTGCCTCTGTTTTTTTTTTAAGCGGCGGCTGCTCTTTATGCAAACTGCCGCCGCCTCCCGCACCCCCACACTGTTGTTGCTCCTCCTGTTTGGCTGTGTTTTCAGTGTGTTTGTGTGCGTAAGCGGCTCATGAATATGTAAATTGTTATTATTGCATATTGTTCAGCGCCAACAGCGCCAGCCACAACAGCAGCATCAATGCCAACGCTGAGCTCTACCTGCCTGCCGTGTGGCCTAAACAAAGCAACAAAACAGAAGCTGGTAAAAAACAAAACAACAACAAAAAAAATAATTCACTAAAATATCTTCCGAAAGCAGCCAAAGCTGGGGAAATCTACTCGAGCTTTTCTCATAATTACTTAAACATAGAGCAGCATAATAAGAATTTAGCGCTATTTGAATTAATGTTCATTTCACCCATTTTAAGTTTATTTAAATAAATTTGAGGCCAATGGAAATGAATGAAATGAATTGAACGCATTTCTTAGATTAATTCTGAATTTAAATAACATGCAATATTCAAAGTAAATTCAAAATAAATAAAGATTAAAAACAAAATAAAAATAGTTTTTGAGCAAAGTATTATCAAAAATTCACAAACATATCCATTGCTGGCACATTTCAAACATCACACCGAGATCAACATTTAAATATATGAATTATTTAAATTATTACCCACAAATTTGCAAAAATTTATATTTTCCCAACATCAAAGCAGCAACCGCATTTATTTTTTGTATGAGTCTGCATAATTATTTGAATATATTTCCAGTTTATTTTGATTGCCAATACTTCCTGCTAAATTTAAGCAAACTACCTGAAGTTGAATTCCATTATAACTGAACATTTTTGGAAGGTGTCTAACGTACAGTCCCATGTTCGAAACGAAGTTGTTGCTTGTTTTTTTTTTGGGTTAAGGGATTACATTCTTTAAAGGTCAGGAGATTGTTATCTTTTAAAGTTAAAGCAATCAGCTAGAAGTTAACATTCTGAAGGACCCTCGCTTTTTGACTTTCCTCTTAAACTTAACTGTGGAGGTAAGGGATCAGTTGAAACTACAACATTTATTTTATTTTCTTATTGCACACTAAACATAAAAGGCTCTACTAGATAATTTTTCAATTCTAATTCAAAGGAAATTTGTTGTTATAAAATTACAAGTAAATAGGCACAGTTTGCCTTACTTGGTCTGGAATGAAAGGTCAAATAAGATAACCAATTACCTGGAATAAGTTAGGACCTTTTATTTTTTTCTATTATTGAGAAAGTTATAAACAATTGTTATTTCTTTGAGTATCAATCAAAAGCTTAAGTAAAGTATATTTTCATAATTTGGTTGTTATTTTTAAATGATACAATTCCTTATTTTTTCTTCTTTTCAATATTTTGTTTTTTTTTTTATATTACAAAAACATACTTTAAAAAACCAATCAATTTGCTATTTCCTTTTAATTTGATTTATTTCCACCAAAATTCTGTTGACGTGCAATTTCTATATCTTTTGTTATAATTGTAATTTCCATCAAAGTTAAATTATGAGAGTCAGCAGCTTGGCTTGGCAGACTTGTTGAGATTTAAGAGCTGGAACAGACAGCGTCAAGTTAGGTTACCTAGAATTATTGTCAATAGCAATGCCTAGGCAACAAAGTAATGGCCACATACACACACGGACACACATACATATACACATGCTGCTGCTGCTGCTGCTGCTGCTGCTGGTGCTTGAGGCAGTCTTGACAACCTGCAACATGCGAAAGAACAAGAAGACATTTGCCGCGTCGCCTCTGATTGGCAGCTCAGCGAGGAAGTCAAAGTAGAAGCAGAAATGGATGGCAAAAATCATCATCGACTACTGTGTGCCACACGCTGTCGTCATCGCCATCATCGTCATCTATAATAACATCAAACAGCGCTGTCCAGAGCAGCCCAGCCAGCCAAGCCCAGCCGAGACAGCCCAGCCAGCGAAGCAGCCCAGACAGCCCAGCAGCAAGCCCAGTGCCCACGTCTATCCAGTTTAAGTACCGGGGCCATTCCCAATCCCATTCTCAGTGCACGCAACTCCCCGCTTGTTATCACGCGCAATAAAAACCAAGTTGGATTTTTGGTTTTTTTTTCTGCCGTCTCTATACCCTGCTTAAGGATACACTGAAACAGACTTGAAGTTGGCAATGTGTCAATAGAAGTGGCCATGAAACGCACTAGTTTGACGCTTCATGACTTTTTGGTTTGCTTGAAATTCAATTTCATTTATGAATTAATGTGAACTATGGAAAATATTAATACATATATATAAAATCAATATATTCAACTCATATTGAATTACTTTTAATTTTTAAATATTTATATTGTTGTATATATACATTAGATTTAAAATATTATTTTGCTTATTATAATAATGATCTTTTGTAAATATATTTCTGTTTTTCTATTATATATTTATGTGTTAAATTATAGGGGTTTCTTTATTTTCAATGTATTGTTAACATTAAATAAATTATAATTTAATATATTTCAAAAAAAAAAAACGTTTTTAAAGCATTTTCGGCCTATAGATTTATGATTTATTTTTTCAGCTAAATTAATTTTTGCAATACAAAACTAACTTATTGCCTACTGTCTAGCTAATCATAAATAATTTTAGGATAAATCAAATTCAGTTACCTTTATTCTGTGTTACCTGCAAATCGCATATCAATGAAATATTTTCAGCGCTTAAAATCGAAAATGATATATCATATTTTTATGCAAAAATATTATCTTTGTCTAATAAAAAGTCATAAATTTCCAAAGCGAATTCGGTAAATGCTCAATCATTTTAATAGACTCGCCTTCAAGGGCATATAATCTTCGCCAAAGATAAATATCCTTTTTTTTCTTCACTTTTTTTTGGCCTGCGTTGATGCTTACTTGATTTTTCCTTCCTTACGATTTTCAAACATTTACTTTCGCTTTTCGCAAACGAAAACATAGACAAACACACGCACACACACGCACACTTACACCAAAGGCAAACACACACCAGTGCACACGTATTCAAATTGTTTGGGTTTGGGCGGGGTGTGGTGGATGCCAAGGGGTGGGGGGTTGCTCTGTAGGTAGGTAGAACCCAGGGGCTGCCAGTTGGCGCATAAAAAACGCCGTGTACGCAGGCGAAAATTGTTGTTGTAGCTGGATAGAGATCGAGCGAGAAAGAGAGGGTGCTGTGTGGGAGGGTGTTGGCGGCTGGCAGGATTGTGTGGGGTGTGGCACGCCCAGCAACAGCGCTGCCGGCAGCGCTGTCGTCGCCTGAATGCGCGTTTAGTTTCAAGTGTTATTTTTGTGCTAGAAGCAGCCGCCAACGAGGACATCTCGTCGTCTCGTCCTTATGGCCAACAGCGGGGGCAGCGGCAGCCGCTTCGTTTTTCTACGTCTTCGTTGGCGTTGCCAACGACGTCGTCGTCGTCGTCGTCGTCGTCTATTTTGGCTGAAGTGCGTAATTGATGTGAAAAGTGGCAACAAACTGTTTTTTATTTGCGCTTTCTTTCAATTTGTTTAAATTGCTGGGCGCTGTCGTAGCTGGGTGTGCCAATATGTACACACGTACAGCCAGACACACAGACACACACACAGACACACATACGAACACACGCACGCACAGCAACACACATTTAAAAGCGCTGATTGAAGTTTTATTGAATTTTAAATTATACTGTCCCCGTCTGGTTCGGTTTCTGTTGCCGGTTCAGTTTCCGGTTCCGTTTGTCTTGCAACTTCTGTTTCTATTCAACTTTGCTTACACGCGCTTTCTCTCTCTCATTCTTACTCTTTTACTCTCTTACTTTCCCTCTCTCACTGACATTTTTTTTTTTTGAGTGTTTTATTGTTGACACAAATAATGTCACTCAAATGTCGAAAAGAGGCCGCTTTTTCTTGTTCTTGTAGTTCCTCTGCAGCTACACATCGACATCTTCATCATCATCTTCTGCTAGCTGAGGTTTGACACACATTAAAGTAAGTTTGTCAGGTGCGTTAGGCAGCTCGTCTAGAAAGTTGAGTACTGCTTTCGCTCCTGGTGCTGTTTCGCTCTCACCACAAAATAGCCAAATTGCTATTGGAATGCTAAAAAGATAAAAATAAATGTCACATTTCTTGCCTTCACTTGGCGCGGAAGAAATTGAGATACTTTCTTAAGTACTTCTGACATTTACATCTGTAACTAATAGATTACATCAATTGACTTCAAATTTGTGTCTGCCAACACGTTTCAAACATTCAACGTAACTAAATGGGGGGTATAATAGAAATTGAAGCTGTTTTAAGCTGTTGTTTGAAAACAATTCAAAACAGGATTTATTCAACTACAATTTAAAGTTATTATACATTGTTTGGATACGTTCAATTAGCATTACAACAAATCTATTTTATATGGCTAATTAAATAAAATATTTCAAAATAGTTTGAATCAACTTAAATATAATAATTATCTTGTTTACTTTTATTTAAACATTTTTTAGAATACGTTTAAATTTAATTGAATGATTTGATTTGTTTTGGGCATATAAGCATAATATTCGTTTAAACAGCCGTTCATATCTAGAACAAATTGATTAGCTAATGCAGAATGTAGTAAAATAATCTGGTTTGGTAATTTACCTCATTTATCGCCAACAAATACCGTTATTATGATTACAAAAATAAATATACAATCTTATCTGCTGTTAAGCGCCGTAACATAATAGGCCAACAAGGCCTACACTTCCCCTCCCTTCCTCCCCGCACACTCTTTTAGTATTTAGATTAATGTAGCTATCCCAAGCAAATTTTGTTGACCTCGGGAAGTACTATGGGCCACATGGGCTATTAACGATTTCCATGCGCTCTGAACAAGAACTGACCCACAGATACAATAAAGTTCAATATTAATGCACCCTTTGACACACATAGAGCCCCAAATCGGGCGCCATAAATATAAGACAAACAGGCTACTTAAACGTAAAAAAAAACAACAACAGAGGACATTTTAATGATCAGTCATAAAATCGTAGCCGTGGACAACAAAAACACCCAAAGGCAGTTGCTGAAAATTGAGCGGGGAGCAATACCCCCAATCGCTCTCACACATAAAACTGAATTTATTAGCATTGCATACTTTTGAGGGCAATCAAGTAACCAAAGCAGAGACGCCCACACACACACACAAACACACAGGCAAGTGCTCTACGAAGCAGGTCAAAACTGTTGCAGGGCACCCCGCCGCCCCCTCGCCCCCTTCGCCCCGTCGTGGAGGGCGCTCACCCGAATGTGTACAAATCCTTTTAAGCACTGTGGCGCCACCTAGCGGGCGCCAATTGTGTGTCACAGCGGCAGCAATTAATTCCAAAATCACAATAGCCATAAAGATGATGATGCGACTACAATTTGAATGCTATGCCACAGTTCAAGCCCGCCAAGCCACCCAACCCCCCTTCAACTTACCCCCTGCCCGACAAACCCACTTAGGGGCAGCCGCTGTCAAAGACACGACCAAATTGACAACAATGGCGACAAGCGGCGGCCGTAATAAGTAGTGGTAGTGCTGCTCCCCTATTCCCTCTCCACCATGCCCTATATGCGTACGCGCCCACCCACCCTTAGCCTCAGGGCTGCCGACCATTAAATCAACGCAGGACATGGCGCTGCCAATGCGGCACAATATATCAAACTTTATGTTGATTTGAGTGGCCCCGCCAAAAACTTTGCACCCAGACTGTAACTGAAACGGGCAACTGAAACTGGTAGCCGGCCGGGGTTCGGGTTCGAGTTCGGGGTTGGGTGCGGGTTCGAGTTCGAGTTCCACTTCCAGTTCGAGCTCGGTCTCCGCTGCTGCTGCTGTTAGCGCATTTTTTTGTCTCATTGTCTCATTTTATTGATTTATTTTGCCTGACTCTTCTTAGCCTCCGTATTTTTTTTTTATTTATTTTTTTTTATTTTTATCATTTGTGGATTTTATTTGTGTGCTTATTTTTGATTAGATTTATTTATTTTTATTTGTGCTGAGCCGTCGTTACGTTTCCGTTTGCGGCCGCCTTCGATGCCGATGAAATTTAATAATTCCACTTAATGCAATAATAATTTCGTCGCCTTTTGTTATACGGGCACAGGACAGACATCTCGGCCAGCGACCATCGTTCTGGCTCTGATTCTGCCTGCCGGTCCTGGTCCCCAGCCTCTTCTGTCATCATAGTCGTCATCATTTTGTGGTGTTCGCCGCATAATTTGTGCGAAATTTGTCAGATTGCTGGCACATCTCGAGGCGCTTAAGCCTGAGTAATAGCGCCCAGATGCCGAAAAAAGGGGGGATGGAGTGGGGAGTTGAGAGAGAGTGAGAGAGATGGAGAGAGGAGGGGGGCGGGCATTTGTAATATGTTTTATTTGACTTGTAGCAGCTGCAGGCATTCTTCGCCTAACCATGGGTAATAAACACAAAAACTTCAAGTAATTGACGCGCTTTACTCCAGGGAGAGACTTGTCGATGAGGGGGGCATGGGAGAGGGGACGCGCTGATTACAATTGGATGCGTTAGTAATTGCGGCTAAATGACTGCCAGATAGGTAAATAAATGCCATTTGTATCTGAGGAGTGTGAGTAATGGACATCAGATAAAGATACAATGACTATTGAATTGAGAGCGGCTAATGGCCGTGAATATCAATAACCATTGGAAAACTGCAAAATTAAAAATAAATATAATACTAAGTTAGAAAAAGTTAAAAATCAAACTAATAAAAGATGTATAAAATATATACTGAAAATATTCATTTTGATTTGACAAATCTAAAATAATAATATTAAGATAATAAATTGAAAATTAAATTTTTTTTAGATTAGACACGTTGTGCTATCTTTTCAGGAATTTTGAACTATCAAAATGAATTTCGAACTATCAAATTTTCTTTTCGCGAAAAAAAAGCGCAGGTGTTGATAGTGATATTAAATAAATTCTCAACATCAATGTATCGATGAGATTAATCCCTTAATCCGATGTACAAATTTCGGTTTATTTCGGAATAAAATGACTAGTTGTTGATATAAAAATTTGTTTACAGTAGTTGAATATATTGATGGTTTATGTTTTTGGCTGAAATCAATAGTTGATTAAAGTGTTAATATTTCTGCAACTGGATTACCACAATAATATATAAAAAATTCGGGTTTCTATGGGATTTTTTATCATCTGTTTATTAAATCAATTTATTTATATTTTATATTTATTTTTGACATATAAATACACTTTTATTATTTAATATTTTTCCCAAAATTTATTTACTTTTGTCTTTAAATTTAATAATAACTTCTGCAATATAATATGCTGCGGACCCCAATTAAAATGCTTGATATGATTAGCTTAGTTTCAGCGATAATTTCGTCAATTTGATGGCATCATTCGACACAGCCACAGAGCTTCATATGGTCTGAGCTCAAATTGCGCCATTCGACCAGCTGTTCACATATGTGTGTGTGTGTGCGTATGTGACTGTGTGTGCGTGTGTGTTTGTGTGTCTGTGTGTATGGACGTATGCTTTGCCTCGCTTTTTGTCTTTTATTTTCCTTTATTTTTGCTGTTGTTTTTGGCGGCAGACACACATTGCGTATACGTAATGCGCAAAATGTGAGTGCTTTTAATAAATGCCGTGACATGCGTGCGACGACGCGTCGCTGTCGACGTCGACGCCACTTTATTATTGAATATGTCGCCGTGCCCATTTGCATAATTGATCGGCAACGATGCGCGAATCCCAGAAACGAAAATCGTACGCCGTAATCGGCTGACAGACACTCGATTTGAAGCATTTGCTAAACAATAAAACTTCAGTGCGTGACAGGCCTCATATCGCTTCGAGGGAAGTCGCTAGATTTCTACATATGTATGTACATATTTATATATGTATTCTTATTTGTTTCCTTTTTTTTTTGTGGATGCACAGCAGCATGACAGAGTTCAATAATTGATGCACATGTGTTGTGCGTATGTGTTTGATTTATGCGCGTCCTCGCCTGCTATTCAATTGTGCAAATCAATTACAATAATCGACGCACGCAACTTGAAGAGGGGCGTTGAAGCATATAGATCGAAAGCGAGTAAGGTGTAGGTGAGTGATGCTAAAATTTGGGGCGGGACTAGGCAAAGTAACAGCATTAGGGTGGTTATCCTTAGAGCTACTAAGAAACGACAAAAAATTTTTGCTATTTATCATTCAAAGAAATCAAACATTGATTCGAAAATTTATTTCATTAAAAGTCTCGACAACGTTTCAAAAATGGTTTTTATGTACTCAAATAATAAATAGTATTTGAAAGTATCAAAATTACCAAAAAATATTTCACATAAATAACATATGAAATTTATTTTTTTGCAAAAATACTTTAATATAGTGCTGGTTACTTTATAAATTATTAAAAATAATATAAATGCAAATAAAACATTAATACATATTTTAGATTTATAAAGTTTTTATATAGTTTAAAATTTATAAACGTTAAAAACATTGGTTATATGTATATATAAACATACATTTTTTATTTTTTGGCTTTAGAGTTGTTTTGTAGAAAAACATATGCAAATATATGAATTATGCTGTGGTTGGCGGAGCTGGAGACACTAGTAGAATTTTAAAGCTTTCTTCGAGCATAAAATGCTTCTACTAATGACTGAAAGTCAACAGCGCGTGGCACTCGCCCACACGAAGGCACAGACGCAGACAACCTTCTACTCAGAAGAGTCCCAACTCTCACACACACACTGGCATTCGCATACATACACACAAACACGCATACACACATGTGCTTCACCACCGGCAATCAGTCAGCCTCAAATTGTTTCTAATTAAGACTCTGGGTCCCGTTCCCGTTTGGATGGCCTCTTCAAAATGGTCGCTCGCCTCCTGCGCAGTCAAGTGTTGTCTATGGCGACGGCGACGGCGACGCTGCTCCGGACGCAGCTACACAGCCTGTTTACATGCACAGTTTGTTGCACACACACACTCACAAATTGGTATATGCAGGTCCTGTTTGTCCGTTACTCGAAGGAATTTAATTATAACTTCTGTAACTAATTTCCGTTTTTGGCAATTTGGCAAACGGATGTGTGCACATATGTGTGTATGCAAAAGCGACGAGGGGGGAGGGGCATGGCGATGTAGGGGTAGGTGGGGAATTCAGTAGCGCTGCAAACGTTGCACAGATTAATATTTAATGCAACCAGACACACAGTTTCAACTGCTGTTACCAACTACTCATTGAATATTACGCATACGCAGTGCTGGACGCTGGCCAGAGACACAGCAAAAAAGGTGTGTGTGGCAGGTTGGGGAGGCAAAAACTTAGAGCCTGCTGTGACAGCGATGAACACGTAGCCGACATAAACATCATCATCAGCGGCATCAACATTATCATCAGCCTCATTTACGTGACTTGCCATGTCCATTAGGCCGGCAACAGGAGCCAGGCAAACAACGTGGCCCAAAGGATTACAGCAACCCAGGGAGTTATTAGACCTATCACCAGCAAGGTACAACAACAATAATAACAAAAAATTTATAATAAAAAAAGAGAAATTATAAAAAAAAAAAAAAAAAAATGGAATTTTTGTTGTCAGAACTTTGGTCTTGGCTTAACCCGCCACGCAGCTTAACCCCACTTATGCGCGCGGGGCTACTTCAAAGTTAGCTTTATTTAAAATAAAATATTAAAAAAGCGAAAAGAAAAGTCCTCGCAAAGGACACTCGGCTTGAACCCTCGGCGTACAATTTTTATTTGCACTTTTTATAAATTAATTAAAAGCGAAAAAGGGCGGCAAATCTTTAAAATAATTAATTAAATAAACGGGGCGACATGGCAAACAAATAGCAAAAACAAAAAACAACAACAACGAAAGCAAAAGCTGAATAAGAGTGGAAACAAGGAAGAAGCAGAGCATAACCGAATGCCAAATGATGAATGCGCTTCAAAGCGGTCGAGTCCGAGGCTGAGACTTAGCCGAAGCCAAAGCCAAAGCCTGAAACGAGCTGAAATTATGGCAACCAACTGACACAGAAATCCATTTTTCATTTTCAGCCATAAGCAAAGATGCGGCTGCCTCTGGGCGTTGCGAAGAGTCTCGCACTGAAGGGCCAACACGGGTGCGGGTGCTGGTAAAACAGGGCCCAAGCCTTTGCCTACTTATTTATGAGCTTGTATGTTGGTAGTTGGTCAAACAAAAAAGTGCCACAACAACAACAAAAATACAACAGCAACGGCAAGAACTACAGCAACAACAGAAACAGCAGTATCAACACCAGCTTCGAAAAAGGGGTAGAGATTACAAGCGAAAAAATAAATAAAAAGCAACAGCAGCAAACATGCTACCGATTTTTTGTTGTTGCCTATTGTTGCTGCTACTGCTGCTGTTGCTATTGCTGTTGCTGCTGCTGGTGTGTCAAAAATGTAAAGAAACACTACCACTAAAATTTTGGTGCATGATCGACAATGAAATGTTCTTTGAAATTAAAATAAGCATTATATTATTATATAATATAACATAATTTAATTTATTTATTAGTTTATTAATTCAGAGCCCTTTGAAAATTATCTAATCAAACTAAAAATAATGTAAATAAATATTACTCCTTAGAATACCGACTTGATTTCACCCAAAGCACCATGAAATTTAAGCAATTAAAAATAATGTATTTTATATTATTATACAATATAAATTATAGGTATACTTAGATAGTAGGTAATTTAAATTTACAGAGTATATAATACTATGAGTACAAATTCAAAACATTTTGAAAATATATTAAAAATATCTGTAACATTTTTATATGCACATACATGCATTATATAATAATTCCGCAAGAATATAAATTCTATTTTTATTGTTTAACTTTTTTAATAATTTCATTACAAGTTTCTGAGCCCTAAAAAACCATCTATCTAAATATTTTTATTGTTGTATCTAAATATTGCCACACAGTACATTTTCTATTATGTTTATAATTAACCCTATAGATACCCAACAGATTGTCAAAAATAGCATGTTGCTCTTACGGCTAGGGCATCAAAAATGCTCAGTCAAAGACCTTTTCTTATTTTATATTTTGTCTCCTTTTTTTTTTTGCATTTGGGGTTTCGTCTTAGGTTGCCATTGTCTGCGAAATTACGTATACGCCTGGCAGCGCTCAGCAGCGTGGCCCGTTAATGGGTGTGTGCGTGTGTGTTTGTGTGTAGGGCATGCAAACAAAAGGCGCTTGTCTGTCAGCTTCGAACTTGAAATATAAAAAAGAAAAATAGAACCGAAGAAGAGGAAACTTTGTGCGTAGAGATTTCACAAAAATGAGTTGTAAATGTCGAAAGTGCTTGATATGCCGTAGACAATTTTCAAATGGCGGCAATCTGCAAAGCAATTTGAGAAAGCAAAAAGAAATGGGAAATATGCGCTATAATTTACACTCCAGGCAATTCTTTTTTTCCCAACTGCTGTTTTGTATGCAACATTTTTTGTTGTTGTTGTTTTTTCTGTTTGTATTTTTGTCATGACAAGTCTACAGAGAGCGGGTGGGTGGAAGGGCGGGGGGACAGAGAAAGGCGGCTGCCTGCTGTTGTGTGGGCCCTGAGCCGGGCTCTGTGGCTGTGGCCTGGGCCATGTTTGTGTGTTTTGGCTGTAAGCAGCTGTCAGTGATTTCTGACAAATTGATTTGACAGTCGACAGGCGACCAACACGATGGGGTAACCGGTTTGGTGGGGGGGGGGGGGGGTGGCTGGCAGTAGCAAGTCAGGCGTGTGTACTAAAAAAAAAAAAGAAAGATGAAAGCTGAAAGCTGGCGTTGCCGTGGCTGTTGCCATGTCTATGCAATGCGTGAGAGTCTGTAGCAGGGCTCTCTAGCTGAATGCTAAAAGAGAGGCAGCAACAACAACTAGAAGCAGGCAGCCAAAGAGTTGCTGCCCCCAAAGAGCAGCAGCGTGGTGAATATTTTTATATATGTACATATATATATAAATATATACATATATGTGTGGGTGAGTGTGCGGGTGTGGATGTGTGCACATGTCTTTTGTTATTCTTTTGTTGTGCGACATGGCAGAGTCTTACATTTTAGTTGCAGCCAGTTACCTGCCTGATTGACATACAACAACTGTTTGAATGACTGACTAAACGGGTGCACAAGAAGTTCAAAACACAGAAAAAAATATAAAATCAGCAGCAAAATCGGAAAAGCTCTGGGAAAACTCCATAAGAGTGACAGCTGCCAGTTGCAAAGGCGCACTGCCTGTCAGCGTCTACTTTTTTTATTTATAAACTGAGCAAATAAAATCGTAAATCAGCAGAACAACCAACGCAGCTGACCTAGATAGCCTAGTATAGCTGAAGCTGAAGCTGATGCTGGCGCTGAGCTGCGTTGAGGCTGGCCACAAATCAAACAATTAATTTTGCTGTCTGAAATTCCAGCAGTAAATCAACAGTCAAACAATTGAACCATTTAACTATGTAAATAAAATTAATACGAGCAAAGAACACAACGGCAATATATAAATATATATATATTTGTAAAAGAGAGAGAAACTGAGAGAAGGGAGTGAAGGTACATTGAAAGACAAAGCTTGCGGTAGCTATATAAATATACACCTTATGGTCGAGAGTCCACGGAAAATCCATTAAAAAGCAATCAATATATGGAAACAAATGCCAGTCACTTTTGAACGCCCTCCTCTAAACCTCACACAAAAAATCTAGTTAAGAGCATTCGCACTCGCTCTTGCCCTCTAGTTCTCTCTCTTTCTGGCCTGCCTTATTATCTGAATTCACAAGTAATTTACCCAACGCAGCAAAAAATTGAAAAAATGTCAAATACGCAAGCGAAACAAAAATGAAGACTGCTAGCGGCGGGCGGTCGTGAAAGAAAATATAAAAAAAAAAATGAAAATAAAATAAAACGAAATCTCGACTATTAATGACCAAGACCCTCAAGACAAGGTGAGAGCGAAAAAGAGAGAAAGTGAGAGCGAATCTAGACTAGGGGCAAGGCTGCGTACATGCCAAAAAAAAAGTAAATTATACATTTATATATACATTTATATCTACAACACGGTGAGTTGCCGTTTTTGCTGCCCCGAAAACGCACACGGTCTGCTGTGCTCAGCCTGCGTCTAGTGTTGACCTGATTTTAGTGACGTCATTTGGCCCACAACATGCTCGCCTCGTACTAGGCGCACACACATACACACACAAATGCACATCTGCAAATGGGTCGCTGCTATGCATATGAACACGCCCTGTAGCACAAGTCGGTCCATCCAGCCAAAATAATGTGTTTAATCGCATGATTTTCAAAAACGCCATTTCGTTTGAAAAATATTTAATGATAAAATTCATTTAATTTATTTATATTTATCTATTTACCCAATATTCACAAAACTTTAGTTTTTTTTTTTTAATTATATTTATACTTTAAGCTACTATTATAAATTGTACATAAGCTTTTAAGCTCAATTTAAATAAATTTAATAAGATTAGAAATCGAATAATTAAATTAAATTATGACCGTCATTAAATTTGGAGGTAAATTAATGAATACGTTGGAAAATTTTTTATTTTGCCTTTTATAAAATCATAATATCAGATAAACAAAAAAAATATAATAAATATATATAGAAAATATATTTATTGCTAAATACCTATTCTAAGCTTTCGCAACATTTAGTTGCGTAATACAAATCTATGATGAAAAACCAACAATAAAAAAAATATATATATAAATATTGGTGTTTAGTGTCTTTATTTTTAAGCAGAATACATCTGTAGAATTAATGTTACCAAGCTAAGAAAATAAAAGAAAATGTTCACAAGATGTTGCATATCTCTTAAGAATTACATGCCAAAAAAATTTCCGTTAATTCGACTATAGCTGCAATCTTTCATAAACAATGTGTAATATATTCCACATTGATTTAGTGATTATGTATAGTTCTTTCATAGAACTGCCAATAACGTGAATGCCTTTTCAGTTATATGTCCGGTTGCGGCGGATCAAAACAGCAAACTTTATGTCGCAAAATGCAAATCGTCTTCACAAGCGATCGCTGGTTTGATGGACAGGCATTAAGTTCACGACACTTGCCACCATTTTTGGTGCACGATACCAAATCTGTTAGCTCAAGGAAATTGCTGTTATTGTATGTGTGTGTCTTTGCCTTAGAACTTACTTGATGGAACAATCGCTCGACAGGCAAAGCATTCACCGAGCAGCAGCAAATAAAGCACCAGCATTGCCGTTTTTGCCAACGGGCTACGAGATACCATAACATCAGTTACAGCTTTTTTTTTGTTTTTGTGAAAGTTTTAGTTATACATACATCATTTCTTAAAAATAGTATATCAAATGTGATTGAAAGTAAAATCATTGCCGAGCTTATAAATAAGCCCCAGCACATCTCCAGACGAGTCCAGCTGCTAAGTGATAGAGTAAATAAAATTATTATGATAGCCGAGCCAGAGAGAAAGTGCAGTCTATGAACAGCATTAAATGGAAACTTCTTAATTAAAAACTTGCAGCGAGGAAAAAAGGAAATCATGCATAAAGGCTTATAACGTCCGTGTTCGACTGCGAGGTGCTCTGTAAAAGCGGAGAAAATGGCTCACAAAGTTTTTTTTATTCTTAAAACGAAATCATCGATATACGATACCGATAATTTGACAAATTTCTTGCAGTGTGATATATTTATAAATTGTAAAATTATCGAAATTAATGATGTGTTTATTTTTAGATAACTTGATGATATTGATATTGTTCAGTAACTATCGATATATTGATATAGGTTATAAGCTGACGATATACTATTTATTATTCATAAAATTTCGAATGTTATCGATAACTTGTGATCTTCTTATTTAAACCACACGATATTTTCAGTGCACCGAATGGATCAACAAGTATTATGTATATATTACATTTATTGGTTGTAGGGTATAAGAGAAGCCGGAAACGCCCCTATGCCAGGCTGTTGGACACCTTTCAAGCTGCAAATCAGTGTGAAGCAAAAGGAACCGCTTAAGGACTTGCGACTTGGCGCTTTCAAAATAACAAGAAAACTGCCTCCAGTAGCACTTGGACACGAGTCTTAATCCGGGAATGCTCTCTTTCTCTCTCTCTCCCTCTGTTTTTTCTCTCTGTCTACATTTCTTTCTTTCTCTCTCTCTCTCTCTCTCTCTCTCTCTCTCTCTCTCACTCTCTTTCTCTCTCTGTTTGACTTGGTGTTGTTGTCTGCTGCTGCCGCGGCGGAAGCACCAGACGGATGCGGATGTGCTGGCCTGAGCATTGGTTCACCGCAGCGACCAGTTAGCAGTAGAAACAGCAGCAGCAACAGCAGCGCTGGGAAAAAAATTCAATTAAAAGCAACAGCACGTAACTGAAACTTTTTTCTGCTTCTTTTTTACTTAATTTTGTTTTTTTTTTCGTTTTTGTTGCAAGTTTTGTATCTTTTGGGCTGTGCCTTTGCCTTTGAATGTGTGTATGTGTGTGTGTGTGTGTGTGTGTGTGTGTGTGTGCAGTGCTTGGTATAGCAGCTGCCCTTAGGGCACAGACAGAGCAACTCCGGTTGGGAGAGGCCCCGACAAACCCCTCCTAAGTTATAAGTTGGTGCCAGCTGTCAGTTGCTCTGCGCGCTGCTTCAAAGTTGCAGCGGTTTTTTGTTTTTCTTATACTTCTTTTGCTTCTCGCTCTGCTTCTTGCTTTACTTATTGTTTTTTGCTTAGTTTGGTTGTGTTTTTGGTCGAAAATTGAATGGCTGCAGCTGCAAATGGTGGCTATCAGTTATTGGTAGTACATGTCCAATAAAAGCCAAAAGTTCATATTGGCCAGTTGTCTATTGCATGCCAACTTGATGCTTCAGTTAAAGTTTTTCCCTTTCGCTTCTAATTTTTTTTTGGAGAGAGTCGGCCAGCATATTAAATATTTGACAGGCTGCAAGTGGTTGTAATCAATAAATGTGCATTAAGATAAATGAGCAAAGCTTTTCTGAATCAAATAAATAGTATATGGAAAATCTATCACCCTTTAAATGAATGCCAAGCGCAGAAAACCAATAAGTGTTTAATATAGTTTTACTCATTCATTATTTACTACGAGTAGGCTGTAATTACAACTGCGTCTAGGCATTATATTATATAATATAAAGCTAATTAAACAAGTTTATTAATTAATATTATTTGAAAGATCGCTGAAAGCTTTAACATAGCTTAAAACATATTTTCTTGCTTCATTTTAGTACTCTTCCAGTTCACGTCTTTAAATTCTGAACATAAAGAATTTTTACATTATTGTTTTGTGGCAAATTGTGTGACGCAAATGTCTAAGTTGAAAAGCAGTTTCTTTAAAATTTCTGCTCTTTTATTTAAAAAGGAGCATTCATGCACCTTCAGCCGGCTGAAGAAAAGGTCTTTTGGCCAATTGGTCAACTAAGCTTATGCTTATACTTATAGTTTTCTAGTTATAATCAACTAAAAACCCGGTGATAAAACAATAAATATATATATATAAAAAAAAAAAAAAAAAAAAAAAAAAACTTTCATTTCATGACATTAAAAAGCTTTACTTTGAAGAAACATATATACATACTGCTAAGTTTAAGGAATTTAAGTTTAAGCGAAACTGGTTAAACTTGCTGCTCTTTATATTATAAGATGTCTCAGTTTTTGCCAACAGTTTACTTTAGCTTTCGCTATACAAAGCGCACTTTAACTGTCTGCTTTAAATATGGAATAGGCGAACTTCCTTCCATTTCCACCCCCTCATATGTAGCATGCTTTAACGACTCCACTTCGAGAATATTTAATTATCCCTTTGCTTCCACAACTGTGCAGGCATTTCTATTATTTGCTTATAGTTTTTTTGTCTCTGAGTAAATTTAATGCATACATGTATATATAAGCATATAACTACATGCTTGTGACTATGATATGAGTATGGCTTTGCCTAACACCTCGACACGAGCTAATTTAGTGCCCCCCCGCCTGCCATTTCCCAGCATAACACTCAACTCATTTATATCTTCACCGCCTGCTTATCACACTGTGTGTGTGTGTGCCTGTGTGTGTGTCCCAGCGGCGACCAGTCGAGTAACCTCTCAACATTGAAGCAACACTTGGCATTGGTAGCGACTCGGCCCTTACCTCTAATGAAGCGCAAATGTTGTTGTAAAAATTTAATTTAGTTCCTAATCCGAGCCACACACGCATGACCACGCCCACACCCTACACATCCGAACTTGCTTCCAAATATATTATTTTTGTTGTTTCCTTTTGGTTATGCAATGTGTGTGTGTGTGTGTGTGTGTGTGTGAGGATGCGTGCTTACCTACTAATGTGTGCGTGACATGGACCCGGGAGCCAATGGCCAATTCTCAATGCGGTGGGCAACGCTGCGTATGCGTCATATTGCGTATACGCAGTGCTATGGCAAAAATAATAAATGATGCGCCACGTATATGTATTAAAAACAAAGCGCAGAAAAACGCTGACAGCCAACTGGGAGGACACAACAAGCGACTCGCCATAAATGCCACGACACAAAGCAAAGCTAACAAACTGAGGCGACCGGCGACCGGCGACCGGAATGAAGCGTCAACCCCATTGAATGGCGTTGCTTGCTGCCTGTTTGCTTGTTGTTGTTCGCGTTTTATGTTTGGTTGCCACAATGCAGCAACATCAGCAAGCAAAACTAACAAACGACACCGACTGGGAATAGGATTGGGGGGAGGGGGAAGGGGCAAGAGAGTATGCTGAGCAGGGGCGCTCGCTGCTTGTTTATGGCTTTGTTTGCACTTTTGTTTATTGGTGTACATTTTAAACGCCAGGTAACATGTGTGTGTGTGGGTGAGTGTGAGCGTCAGCTTGCATGTATGACCGTTTCGTGACGACCAACAGCTACCTGCTGCTTGGACATGGACATGGACTGGACATGGACATGGACATGGACTGGACTAGACTGGAGTGGAACTGGAGCTGCCAGCAGCAACTGACAGTTGCACTGATTTTAAGCGTCCATCAAAAGCGTCTGTTTGACATTTAATTGCCGCACATTGTTGTTCTTTGCTTGCTGACCATCGTCATTATCATTCTTTATCCAACCATCAACAACGTCATCATCACCATCACCATCATCATCATCAACCTCCATGTTGTGTTTCGCTTCGGCGTTTGTTCATGGACTTTGGCTTTGGTGTTGTTTGACGTTCTGCGGCCAACTTTTAACACGCAGCGCTAAAGCCCAAAGCCAAAGTCATGCGACTTTATTGCACATTTCACGGCAATGCGACAAAGACTACACACACACACACACACACACACATTTGCCAGCGTGTTTACACTGCACAACTTGAATTGCCCAGAGATGCGCGTACATTACATAGATTTTTACTATGGGCTAACTTAATTATTTTAATTTCCTGTTTACCTTTAACAAAGCACCTTGTTAAGTAAATCAGACTTTTAATTAAATTTTTTTATATTCTTCAAATTATTATCGGCTAATACGGACTGTACTCTACAGTATTTACTGAGAGAGATGATTACTATAATCAGTATTGAGAACTTTAAAGCGAACTGTATTTTAGACAATACGCGGTATTTTCATTTTTAAGTAAATACATAAACCTTAAGGATTCACTTATTTTTTAAATAATATAACGTTAGTTTTCGTAAAATATAATTAAAAACCAATGTTCAGCATATTATATTATTTATTTATATATCTGTCAGACAAGTTCCTTAATGTAAATTTTAAATGAATTCTGGAAAAATTTAGTATTTACTGTAAGTGAACATATAAAGTTATTCATTGGTAATTGACTTCATTCCCTTATTTGAAACTTAGTTTTTTGTTCTTCATTAAGTGTTTTCAAATCTTAAAAAGTTTTTTTTAAGTAATTCGTGCTCAAATCTCTTTGGCTGAACGATAATTACTGTGAACGAAAACTTGTTCACCCCTGTGCGAGATACACACACACACATTTGCACACACACACACACACACACACACACACACACACACACACACACACACACACACACACACACACACACCCACACACACACACACCCACACACACACATACATGCGCATATACAGGTGCAACTTTAAAAAGTTTACACGTGTTGGCAAACGTTTTGTGGTTACATTTGCAAAGGTTGTAGCAAAAATGTTCGTATTTTGGGCTTTTTTTTGTTGGATTTGTTTTGCTTAATTTCAACTGTCACTGTAGCTGCCTTTACGACTTAACGTTACAAACACACACGCTCTCACACACGTTGACCATTTTCTAATGGCCTTTTCGTGGTCAAGCATTTAAGCTTCAACCCTGGCCATAACCTCAACCTCTGCCTCGACCCGGCTCGACTTGTTCTGCTTTTATGCAACCGCAAAAGTCGCCTCGGCATTGCTAACGCACACACACACACACACACACACACACACACACACACACACACACACACACACACACACACACACACGCACACACACACTGTACACCTTTTTCGACCATTTTGCACACGATGTTTTGCGGTCGTGTTGACATTTTAAATGCCTTTTCATTTGTCTCTCTCCCTATCTCTTTCTCACTCTAATATTTGCCCTCTCGCCTACACATCTGCCACAGTAGCCGCTAATTTCCTGCCATTTGCGCTTAAATGCCACAAAATTTGACTCGACATTAAATTGAATAGTGCTGGTTATTCCCTTTGACCACACTAACGCCTTCATTTTCTATTTACTATTTGAATATTCGTTTTTTGATTAGCGCTAGCCGAAAACTTTAGCTCAGTCTTGGCAACATCTTGTAGCGCTTTGGCTAATGATTCCATAGCGGCACTTAAGCGCTAACACTCATAATTACAACCCGCTTCTAAGTCTAAAGTTTCGGTGCAACTACAAAATATTTGTTTGAAATTTTCTCAGCTTTTTGTTTTGGTTTCGGTTTTTGCCTTTTAGTTAAAGCTCGCATTAATTAAATTCTCATTTCCCATCTCCAATTCCGAACAACATTTTCTTTGTATTAGTTTAGTCCACAGGGCAAAGAGAGTATGTGTGAGGGGCAATTAAAACGACATTTTTCACACGCACACAAATCGCATTTTGTAATGTAATTAAGAAATATCACGTATACGACGCATGTGGCCCCGGGGTGCGATTTGCTGCCTATTTATGAGGCAATTTTTAAGCGCCAAACCAAACTTATTTTAGCCCCGATTGAAGCCCAAGCACACGTACATACACACGGACACACGCGCCATTTTATGGCTTATGATGGTTGCATGGGCTGAAGCTGAGCTGGGGGGAGGCGGACTGGGCGTGGGCCTGGCAGCACAAAGCGCCATTGAATAATGATATCCTGGGCGCCTGCGCAGCTGAGTCTTAAGCATATTTGGTTGCTTCATTAAGCCAACAATGGTCGAATTTTTCAAAAAGCGTACATCTTTTGTTGTGCACTGTTTTACGCAGTAAGCTCTTCTATGTGCTTCTCATTAACAATCAACTGTTGATTTGTGTACTGCCAAAGGACTTAATTTGTAATGTTAATGTTAAAATTTTTCTGTTAAGTAAAAATTTGTATTGCCCGTATTTTGATTTCATTTTTTTTTTTTTTTAATTTTAAATTTAAAGTTATTTCACTTCATTAGTAAACCCTAAAATTAGTTACAAGAGAGAAATCGTATATCGTATATACACACACACAGAGATATATAGAATTTAACATACATTTAGCATTAGGATTTGTCATAAATGTTTGCAAAATGTTTTATTTAATTTGCAATAAAAGTGTCGACAAATTCGAGCTGTCAACACTGAGACAACAAAAGCCGAAACACAACGTTTTTTGGCAAATATTTATGAAACTCTAAACTATAATCAGACATGGGCAAAGATGCGGGGGGAGGGCATGCAAACGTTTGGATAAGCGGCAAGTGTGCTTAATGACAAAACTTTGCAAATCAGTAAAGCATTTTATTGCCACACACACGCGCACACATCAAAGAACAGTTAGATGACACAGATATGATATATGAAAACCTCATAATCACTTGCTGCACAAAGCTCATATCACTGCGTAACGTGTAGGGCAGAGAGGGGATTGGGGGCTTCTGAGTGTGGCAAGCCAAAAACTTCATATCTTGCGTGCAGCCAGAACAAACTCATTTGACTGCATTAAAATTAACATAGGGCAGCAAATACGCGGATAGAAAATGGAGAGCGTAAAACAAATAAGAGATAGAGAGTAAGAGAGAAAGACAAAGAGAGAGGGAGAGAGAGGGCCAGTCTGTTAAAGTGAGGTAGCTATAGTTGTTGTTGGCATTGTTTGTGGCGTGGGCCTTGACAACTTCCTGCTGCATTTCCACAGCGGCCGCAACAACAAACGCAAAACACGCAGAAAAAAAATAAATAAATAAAATTAAATAAAATAAAAATATGTATGAATATTACGCAAACGTAACGTCGAACAGCAAAAGTTTTCCCGCTTAATCAACCACAACAAAAGCAACAGCAACTGCAATTAAAGTCAGATTGTTAAAATCACGGCTGCTGCTTTTGCTACCTGCCAAGCCCCACAAACGAAATTAAATTGTATATCAGAATTTTCGCCATATACATAATTAAAAACTTTTGGGCGTGACAGCGATCTAATCAGCGGATAAAATTTACCGTTGCAAATTGCTTTGACATTTTGCTAAGCAGCTGCCACGCCCACACGCCTACTGCTTATATACAAATTATAATTTCAATAAGCTTGTCGCACGTTAAACTAATTTCATACGCCCCGTTGGCCCCGCAATATCAACAGCAGCGAAATTGTTGTTTGTTTATTATTTTTGTTGTCGCCGACCTTGTTGTTGCATGCTGTCAAGTGGCAGCTGCAGCTGGCGTTGCAATGTCGCAAAGTCAACAGCAATTTTCTTAAGCAAATAAATAAATTTATTAGCGGCAAATGAAACGCAGCGCACGACGAAAGAATGCAGCTTAAAGTAACTTTAATGATAGTTCTCCAAGCAGAAACAAAAAGCTAAATAAGTAGCTAAGGAGTAGCTAGAGCTAAATTAGAGCATCAAATTATAATAACACTTAAATAAGTTGAACATAAAATAATTTAACTTGTAATTAAAATAGCAGCACTAATAAAATAAATATATTTAAAAGCAAGTAAATCAATTAAAGTAGTAAATATATAAAAAAAAAAAAATAAAAATAAATGAAAATTGTGATTCTATTGTTATTTATATCATGAATAATTTTGCATACTTCTTTTCTTACCTTAACACTTGGCCTCAAAGCACATAAGCTCGGTGGATTCAACACTTAATTGCTTTATAGCTGGTTACTTTGGTGTTTGCAGTGCAAACTCGATGGCGCAAGGTGATCAGTTGTAATACCTGCCTAAGGCGCAACCAACCCCCACCCCCCCTCTGCAACTGGCTCAACAACATGCCGCAAACAATGAAGCTTAGCGACCAGTTACAAGCTGCAAGTCAAGCAGCCGCTGGGCAAGCAGCAGCTGTTGTCACAACTTACACACAAACACACTTTTTATAGCTGTGTGTGTGTGTGTGTGTGTGCGCACAACTCCAACTGCAGCCTGTCGATTTCAGTTGCAGGCCAGGGACAACGTGGCGACGCCTACGCCGAGAAAAATATGCGAAAATTTGCCGTTAAGAGCCGAAGCGAACGCGACTTGCCATGTCCCATGTCCGGGGCAAAGTTTTCCCTGCTGGCACATGGCCAGGCCAAGCGTGTGTGTGCGTGTTAGGCTGACAATAATCCAAAAGTTTTACAAGCAAAACGAGCGACCATTACATGGGCGGGCGGGCAGAAACAGAAACCACTTGCAAGCAATTTTCATCAGCGATTTTTTCCTTGTTTTTTTCGGGGCTTTTCCACAGCTGCCGCTGACAGAGCCGACGTGCATTTTGCTTAGGGCCTGACCGCAACTTACTTCTCCGCACCCTGCACACACGTGCCTGCTCTGACAGGACAACAAAGTCTACAAAAATCTCTGGGCAAATGCATTTTAGCATTTGGTTCAAGAGCCCCATGGCCAAATCCGCAACCGGGCTGAGAGTTCATTGTCTCTTCCTCAGAAAGGTAAACGATTTTGAGAGTAGCCCGATAAGAACCCAAAGCCAGTGCAACCGCAACCAGAAATAGTTCTGCCTAACAGTTCATTCTGCAGCAGTACTTACCATAAAGCTTAGACAGCTACCAGGATGGAGAACTCTGGACCAAGAGCTGGCTGAGAGCTGGTTAGGAGCTGCAACGGAGCAATCAGCACAGCATTGCCAGACGGGTGGTTTGCCAAATGGTGACTGAAGACCAAAAACAAAAAAAAGAAAAAGGTAAGAACGTTGAGGTCGGGTGTATCCGCCTTAGCAATGTTTGTTCTTAGTAAAAAAAAAAAAAAACAGTTGGAAAAGAGTTTAATTATTATTGTTAAATCGGTTAAAAAATATCGATACGCCTATCGAAAAAAGAAAACTGTAAAACAAATTTGGTGCCTTTGGTCTAAAATAAGATGGAGTTTGCTAAATTTATTTGACTGAAAAAATTTTTTGCATCTAGTTTGGAAATTTAAGTAAAATTAAATTGAAATTAAATACAACACTAAACTTGCCTTAAGAGCTGCAAAATAATTTTGTATGAATTTGTTTCACAAATTCGAAACGAAAGTGAGCATGGCAAATGTGTTTACCCATAAATACTAAGCTTAGGGTATTTAAATTCCCACTCGAATTATCACTAAACCAATCAAATATGCCCGATTGTCTACCGCAAAAAGCAGTGTAGAAAAGATAAAAAAAAAGGAAATTTGCTTAAAAGTGAAAAATAGCAGTTTACAGTTTACACTTGCCACAATGCAGATGTAAACGCCCACGTTCGACGCCCTCCGAGGCACCCGCCCTCTGGTCAAACGCTTTGGTTACTTTCTCCATCTGTTAATAAATTTAAAGTTTTGTTTTTAGTCGTTTGCCAAAAGGAAACTTGGGCGAAAAAAAGAAAAATAGAGTAGAAAACTGGCATCAGCAAACAACACACATACATTGAGGTATATATATATGTATGTGTATGTGTATGTGTGTCTGTTTGTGTCTACATAAAACAGAAAGTTGAAAGTTTCTTTAAACGTTGCATGAATTGCTCCTCTTGTTGTTCCACTCTACTTTGTTGTAGTTGTTCTTATTTTTGTTGTTGTTTTAGCTGCTGTTGTCCGGCGTTCAAGGCAAGT
Source organism: Drosophila micromelanica (assembly GCA_004143825.1). Lineage (NCBI taxonomy): Eukaryota > Metazoa > Arthropoda > Insecta > Diptera > Drosophilidae > Drosophila > Drosophila micromelanica. The sequence goes on from SCDY01001266.1 coordinate 40,525, forward strand.
CGCTAAAAAAACGTTTAACAATCTGTGCACGAAGTTTGTGTATGGACGTGTGTGTGTGTCTGTGGCTGTGTGTGTGTGTGCTTGGCAGGACATTTATTTGTTTTGTTTTGCAGTTTTTGCTTATGAAATTGCCGATACACGACAATATCTGGCGATATATGTATTTATGCATAGGTCTATTGAGTAAGAAATAAGATGAATGAAAAAAAGATTGTAGAAAATTGCATACGACAGTTATTACAGTACTTCAATACTGTATACAACATTCGGTTGCAAATTTAAATACATCCTTTGCCAAGGAAATAATAAAATAACAATGATTAAAAAATGAATAATATTGGTAAGAAAATAACAACCTGTAAGCAATTGTTACAATCATAAACCCTTTTTAAATAATTGAAATTAATTTTTAAAAATGTCACTTTAAACACAATTTGTATTCAAATCTGAAAAAAAGTAAACAAAAATAAATTTTTAAAGTAAATTTTAAGAAAATTCAAATCAACTGTGTTAATAGTTTTATTTATTTAAGTACTTTTACAATTGAAGCTTCTCATGTATGTGTGGCTTATGTTTTCATAGTTTTCTACATAATATTAACTGGGAAACGTATGTGGGTTTTCTTTTTGTATTTCTTAAAACAGGTGCCTTATACAACATTTGCCATAGAGGTGCGCAAGTTAAGAGAGTTTAGATACAAGTAATACTTTAGCTGGTTTCCATTTCAATTGTCAATAGACAAGAATAGTAAGTCAACCTTTGATATTAGTTTGTTTTTAACTACTCTATCAAAAAAATATTGAAAAGTTTACCATATTATTTCTGAAGCCCATTGAAATTTTGTTATATTTCAAAACTTTAGCAAAAGCTAGCTGAACTACTTTAAGAAGAGGCACTTGGTATTTTTTTCTTTTAACTAATACGCAATAAAGTTTAACTAAGTATATAAACTAGTTGTCATTTTTTTTCGGTTTCGGTCTGTTTTGTGATTGCTTAGCTTGTGTACTTTGTGATGTCTTTAATTCTTAAACCCGCCCAACTATTCAACTAGTAGCTGGGCCTGAAGCCGTTGCGCTGCGATAGCACCGAGTCGGGGCTCTTGAGCTCCATGGCCAGCTTATAGCCCAGCTCCGGGCGACGATCACGACCCTCTGCCATGGCCTTGACCTGCAGTAGTTTTAAAAATAAGTTTATATACTCTTAAGTGATTGTCTCAACCCACCTCATTGGTGTGCACAATGACTCCATCGCTGGTCACCACCTTCTCCTTGGTATGCTCAATATCATGGAAATCGGTGCCGCGGCAACAGTCGTCTATCAAGATGGTGCGATAGCCAGCGGAGAGAGCATCCACAGCCGTTGCACCCACGCACACGTCATAGGCCAGGCCGCACACATAAATGTCCGTGGCGCCCTTCATCTTCAGCTGGGCATTCAGCGTGGTATCCGACAGCTTCTTGTTGTCCCAAAACACCGAATAAGAGTCCACCTCGGGATTAGTGCCCTTGTACACCTTAATGCCATGATCCACCACCTTGAGATCCTTGTGCAGCTCAGCGCCCCATGAATCCTGCACGCAATGACGCGGCCACAGACGCTGCTTCATCGGCGGCGGCCCAGCAAAGATGACCGTGTCAAATACCTTGGCAGAATCGGCATCCAGCTGTAATGATTAGAAATATATCTAGTGTTAAAGCTGATAAATGCTAAGTACAACATAGTTTGGCGTTACCGACTATGTTATTCTATTTCACGTTCTTTAAAATTTTAAAACTTTCCCAAAAATAACAAAAAAACTTACTTTACTACTTTTTTTTTAAAAATATCGACACCAATTTTTTTCAAAATTGCATTGATTTTAAATGTAGAATTGAAATTATTCAGAAATCATGACCAGAACATGAAAATCGGTTCAGTTTTGAGAAATTTATGGGTGCTTGAAATATGATACCTATGGCTCCAAGAGCTGACATGTCACAATTTTTCCACATTTTGACATGATTTTTGACGAAAAATTTGATCACCTAAGTCTCAGGATAAATGCTGTTTTTTATACTTTTTTTGGACAGTAAAATCGATTAAAAATGCAAACTCGCAATTTTAAATGTTCACCAAATGACCAAATGACAGGCTTTTTTCAAAAATATCGACAAAAATATTTTTTCAAAAATGCATCGATGTCGCAATTTTGGAGGGAGTTCCGTAGCTATTTAGAAAACAAATTTGGTGGCTCTCTCTTTGAATTGCGGTATGTTATCGAATTGCCAACTTCTTTTTTGTGTTCAAAAAAGTACTGGAACCCCTTTAAAAATTGGTGAATTTAATAAAAAAATTTACAAATGGAATATTTCACTTCAGCAATATTACATTTTTCACTAGTTTTCCTAAATTGGTGATAACAATTTTAAGTTTAACAAGTAAGATTGCTCTAGTCGGGACCTCCCGACTAGGAGATATCCTAAACCCAGAATTGAACACATACACACAAGCTCGCGACACTTAATGAGTATTAAGGTGGTTAAAAATTAAAAACCACCAAAGAAAAATGAAATCTGCCACGCCGGGGATCGAACCTGAGAACCAAAACTTCGTAACTTTGTTAAAACTCAACCGATATAGATGAGGATGGCTTTTTTGTTCATGGTTCAGTGTCTAGATGAATTTTACATTTCAGTTTAAAAACAACATTTTTGGTCCAAATTCATGTAAAAAATGTTCGAATATATACCCTGGTGTTCCAATATGAGGATAGGCCTCAACTTTCCCCAGACGTAACTTTACCAAAACTCAACCGATTTTATTAAGAATGGTCTCTTTGTTCATTTTTCGGTGTTTAGATGAATTCTACATTTTAGTTTAAAAACAAAATTTTTGGTCCAAATTCATGTAAAATATTTTCGAATATATACCCTAGTGTTCGCATATAAGGATATGTCTCAACTTTCCCCAGTCGTAACCTTGCCAAAACTAAATTGACTCGATGCTTCTGATGCTGTTCAAGAATATATTATATATACTTTATGGGATCGGAGATGCTTCCCTCTGCCTGTTACATACATTTACACAAAACCACATTTTTACCCATTTTCAATGGGCTGAGGATATAAAAACATTTTAAGTTTTTTGTTTCACTTATAATGTTTATGCACGGTTTTTAGTTAACATAAAGTTCTAATTTTTTGCTTGTTGAAAATGTATTTACTTTTAAATCTTTAATATAAATTACAATTCTTTATTCTAGAGTATCTTTATGTATTTATAATCATATGTTAAACATTTCAGTACACATATAGTGGAACTATTTCCGTTAAGACAACTTGGTTTGTATTAAGTATTAAGTGTATTTCAAATTGTCATCTTTTATTTAAGCGGAAAACATATCTTATGAATTTTATAAAACCCGTTCTTTTACTTCAAATTCTGCACTTACCGCCGATGACTCATCCATAGGTCGCATTTTAACATTATCAATAAATGAAACATGATCGCTGGGATGCCAGTCGAGCGAATAGAAAACCGCATCGAAATCCACCGTATCCAGCAGCTTGTTAATGGGCTCGAGTATCTACAAGAAAGAAAGTCATTGGATAAATTCCCAAAAGATAACGAAAGCGGAGAGAGATATAAAGATAGAGATAGAGAGAGAGAGAGTGGGGAGTAGTGTCACGTCTGAGAGTTGAGTCCATAAAGCGACAACGGAAGTGTGTGTTATTAATTTTGACAAATTTTCATGTTCGAGTGAAGCAAGTGAAGTGCCGGCCAACAAGTGCACCGCAGACAGGGACGCACTGGTGGATTGTGGCGGGGCGGAGGCGGGTCGCACAGGCAATTGCGGCAGATGGCAGCGATGGCGATGCCAAGGGCTGATGTCGATGCTGATGCTCGTAAGGCAGAGGCGGCTGCCGCTGACGATGACATCCGGCGTATGTCGCAGCGCGGATGCGACTTAAGTAAAGCATATCCGCTTCCGACTATGCACACAGCTACACAGATACAGATACAGGCACAGCTACAGCTACAGATACAGTATCTTTCGGGTAGGGGGCTGACATGCAGAGCATGCCAAAGGAATCCTCATCTCCGCCGTCGTCGTCCTCGTTGGCGGCAATGACTTTGGCTCATCCTGCGTTTCGCTTCGCTGCCTCCATTTTCATTTCTTGTTACGTTTTATGTCTTTCCGTCGCCGCATACCTGCCACACCGCCTGCCCCTGGCACTGCCACTCCCACTCCCACTGCCACTCCCACTCCCACTGCCACTGCCAGCTTAGCCGCTCTGTCCTGGCTGTGGCCACAACTCACGACTCGCAGCTGCCAGCTCCACTTTTTGGTTATTTTTTTCTTTCATTTTGTTTTTTTTTCGTCAGCGACTTTGGAGCTCACCTCATGTCCTTGCTGCTGTGCACTGCAATTACTTATATCCAAGGAACCACTTATAAAATCATTTTGTACATCAACAATGAGAAACGCGTTCACCGGTCGCACAATCTGCCAAGAAAGTGTAAAAGAGAAAACGAGATAAGAATATATAGAATTAGAGAGAGAGCAAACCTCATACAAGAAAAGTCACATAATATTCGGTATACCGAAGCTTGAATGCCCTTACGTAAATAGAATATTCTGTAAACAGATGAGTATCTTACAGATTTATATAGATATATAGATTTGTAGATTTAAAATATTGTAATATTGTTCTAAAAAACATAATTAATTATTTTCTAGGTGTCACATATAGGTCAGGTTAGTCACATATAAAAGAAAAAATATTAATATATTAAATATTAACATTATTAATCTTTCTCTAAACTTAAACTTGCTTGCTATATCTGTAGAAATACAATTTTTTGCCGCACTAAAGCTACAACTATGATATGATAATCGTTTACAACAAAATTAATTTATATGTATTTTTTAGAACAAGTTTCAACAAGATCAACTTTACTAAGAGCCCAGTTGATATAGTTTGCCACAGACAAAATGAACACAATTAAAGGCTGCCTTATGAGCAAGCATAAAGTCAATGCAAAAATCAGCCGCATCTTTTACGAAATTAATACGTATATTCACAGCACCCTTTCTACTAGGGTATTAAGATGGTAACATGAGCAGCCACGAAAAATTGTAAGAAAATTGTATGGGCAAAGTAAGTGAAGCAGACGCCACAAAAGACATCGGGCCAAAGTACATAAGCACAAACATGAAAAGCTACAAAGAAATTTGTATACATGTGCATTAGTGGGTGTACACGCCTCCATTTCAATGTGTGTGTGTACAAAATTTGTCTGTGTGCGCTGATGAGTTTCTTCATTTTATTCATTTTTTTCTCTTCTTTTTTTGTCGCCGCCCATTATAAATGCGTTTTAAATGAAGTAAACGCCAGTCAAAAAACCTCTCGAAAAAACGCTCCGCACACATGAGAGCAAAGAGCTCGTTAGGTTTGCCATTGCTATCTTGACTGGCAGCCCAGAGCTGTATAGAGTACCCCAGTATAGAGTATAGAGAACAGGAGGGCATCATCATCATCAGCAGCAGCAGTAGTAGCAGCAGCATCAGCATCAGCATCAGCAGGAGCATCAGCATCCCCGACAACGTTCGTCGTCTAAGCTGATTATGTTCGAGCATATTTAAAATTAGTGAAGCGCTTTTAATTTGTTATTTATGTGCACGCTGATTATGAATGATTATGATCTATGCGCAAACACAGGCACACACGCACAACAGTCGATGTAGGAGTCACAAACACACACACACACAGAGACGCGGGCTAGGAACAGGAATGAAAACAGCAGCAGGAGGAAAAGCAGCCCATTGGCGTCAGCACGTTGCATGCAGCAGGCAAATAGGAGATGGTTGCGTGACACGCAACTATTGGCATAATTCTTAGTTTTTAACTCTTTTAATACATTTAAAATTTTAATACTTAACTTTATTAATATTAAACTCAATCATTATCCTAATTGTTTCTGATAGAATAAAAAATAAAACAAAAATACATTTTAACAATTTTAAATTCTTTTTAATTTTCATAAATTCAAATAATTGTTATGGTTTATGGTAGGAAATAGTTTACTATATTTTTTAGTCTGTATATTTTTTATTAAGTTTTTTTTGATTTAACATGCTTCTGAAATTCTTTAGATTATTATAGAAAGATAATCATATTGCGCACAAATAAATTTAAACAATAAGCAACAAGGTAATCTCCATGTGAGTTAAGAGTTTTGAATTATTTATGACTGATATTCAATTGCAGGATCACAGTGCCCTTGCATTTACCATCTCTAGAAATCAGTTATTTACCGCTTGTTGTTGCTAGCTTTGATTTGTGTTGCTGTTGCAACTGTTGGCATAGCGTTTAAAATATGTCATCCAGCTAAATGCTTTAAAGCGGCCAACGTGAGTTGCAGCAGCAGGTGGCACGCAAATGAAGCTGTGGAGTAAGCGGTTAGGGTGCCCAGGGAGGGTGTGGTGAGGTGTGGCTGCGCTGAAAGGTTAGCTTGTTGTTGTTGCCGCACTATAAGGCAGACAACGCTTAAGCAGTTGATGATTTATCGCCTGTTGGCAGTGGCACTGGCTGTGGCAGTGGTTAGCATTAGTATGCCTCTGCAACATCGTGGTGCAGTGGTGCAGTGGCGCCGCATAGTTGCGGAAGTGATTTACATTTGCATGTTGAGCATGCGACGCATTTTGAGCATAGTTTTCGGTTAGCATACTTAGAGATAATGGCCGGATAAAGGTAGTTAATGTATCAATTTGGCTACACATCTCTGCCGGTGTGTGCCTGTGTTTGCGAGATGTTTCCGGCCTTAACATTTATCACGCATGGGATTAGATGAGCTCCAAATGGCTTAACAGGCCATAAGTGGCTCAAAGTTGAAGTGCGTGGCAAGGTAATAGATACGGTGGATCAAATAGAAATAAATGTACAGATAATATGCTCTTACATGAATAGCATTTTGATTTATCTTGACCACAACATGTAATAGCTGTACTTTTTGTTATAATTAGTTATTTAAGCTTCATCAACAAGATTGATCAAATTTTTGTTGTAAGGTTATATTTCATATCCGCAGGCAGTTTTTTTTAAGTAATTGATGTTTAGTTTTATACAAATAATAATAACATATTTTCAATTTTTATATTTTAAAATAATAATAATTTATTTAATTTGTAAAATAATAGTATCCCATTTTAAAAGTTCACAGCTTATGTTTGATTTTATTTTTATTCCACTGTGTTCTACTATTTTGATTATTTTATATTTTATTTACTAATGAAATAATAATTTTTAATCTATCTTTTCACTTCCACTCCCAATTTCAGCCTTTCTCCCAATTTCATCAATTAAATGAACATAGCCTAGTTGATTAAGTTGAAAAACTTCCAAGTCTGACCTCAACAATCCTCAGCCATCAATTTGGGGCCACAATTTGCACATGAAATTCGCTCACCTCGAGAGGCTTCACCGCAAGAAATCACAGCAGCAGCATCCAATTATGAACCATTTGACGCAGCTGCTGCTGTTGCTGTTGATGAGCCTGCTTCAATCCCGCAGCAGACCCCTCGCCATCCCGCCCGGCTGCAGAGATAAAGTAAAGTTGGCAAATTAACACGCACCTCATCCTGTTGCTGACTCCTGTTCCTTGCTGTTGGCTAATGCAAACAACTGACCCTTGGCCCAAGCACTTATTGTTATAGCCAAAACTCACACCCACTTTAAGACCCCATACACGGCCCTTTCCATTTGCAACATCTTGTCGCCACAGTTTAATTTAAAGTTGAAACTATGAATGTTTGATTAAAGTGCCAAGCAATTTTGTGAAATGCTTGCAGCTTTAAAGCGAGGAAAAGCAACAGGAGTGCCGGGGAGGAGGAGGGGAGTGCGATGGGTTGGGGCAGCAACAGGACTGACAGAAATCCTGTTCATTCATTTGGCTGGCAAATATGTTACGGCTAAATTAATTATTGAGCGTCGAGAGCCGGGCCCACAGACACGTTGTGGATGTGAAACCCCCCTTCCCCTCCCCCATCCCTTTAAATATGTGTGTGTGTGTGAAGAGGGGCTGGGGCTGTGGTATATGCGGCCAAGACAAGACAAGGCACCTTTTGGTAACCACAGCAAATCTTAAATTCAAATTACACTTCAACCCGATTCTGTCAGGATACCGACAAAAGGAACAAGTTATAGAAATAACTTTGCTTCACCTAGCACAAGCTTTCTCGCACTTCCTCTCTCTTTCTCTATCGCTCTCTCTCTCTCTCTCTCTCTCTCTCTCTTTCTTTTTCGCATGTGTGCACGGATAAGCTTTCAGTCTTTTGGCTGCTGCCATGCAACATTTCGAGTCAATTTCAGTGCTGAATAAATTTCAAAATCCGTAAAACCCAAAGACCCGACGTTTTTTGGTGGGGTTTGCCTTTAGTTGGGCCCAATACTGGGAGTCGCAGACAAACTGTCAAAGTGTGCGCCGTGTGTGTGTGTGTGTGTGTCAAAAAAGTTGCCAAGCTAAACGAATGAGTACGGCAAATGGTGACGTCGACAGGGACAACGGACTGAGCAGCCCAAAAGGCGAGGCAAAAGAAGGCGTCTGAATCGAATGAAATTCAACGTGATATTGAAGTATGTGCCAAAAGGGAAACGTGCCCAGACACACACACACACACACACACATACAGTGTTGGGACTATGTGTGAGGCAGGTGCTAAAGCAATTTCCGTTTTGAAATTGTTGCATAAGTTGGCGGTTCTGGCAGTTCTGGGCCTGCCATTTGGCAAATACTCCACACTCGAACTCCTCTCGTTTTCACGCCCGCTCTTCTACCATGTGCACATATATATCTTTTTTGGCATACTCCTCACATAGGCCAGACAGCAGCCGAAACATTGTCGCTGACAGTTTGTGGGTTTTTCGTGGATGCCAGCGCGACCAGGACGGTACAGGGTGAATGGGGGAGAGGGGGGGTGCGGCCGTTGCCGGCAGAAAATTACATTATACAATTTATGCGGCTGACTGGGACCCAAAATTGTTGGCCAACTCCCTGACGAGCGTCTAGTGAAAACTAACTATAAATAAGCTTTCGCATTTTCAGAGTTTTCCCGCCTTCCACTGGCATTACGTATGTGTGAAACTTTGACATATCTCCTGGCACGAATTCACCAGCTCATGTGCCAATAAGCGGCTTAGGAGGCGAAACTTTTGTACAAATTATTCCGATAATCTGCGAAGCTTTCATATTTATTTTATTATTTTTATTTTTTATTTATTTTTTTTTTTTTTTTTTGATAAATATATATATTTATGTATTATCTAAGCTGTCAAAGTTGCTGGGGGAAATAAACTTTGGAAATATGATATATATATAATTTTTTGATTGAAAACTGTTTTTTTTTGCAAATAAACATAAAACTTTTATTTTTAATTTAAGCAGAAAAAAATCTATTAAAGAATGAACAAAGTAAAATCTGTCAGATTATAAAATTTGTTTCAGCTTAATTATTGCATTTAAAGTTAAAATTAAGTTTAATTTCACCGTTAAATTTTAAGCCACTTTTGCGCGTTTTTTATAACATTTATGTTCCATTTCCTTTTTATTGCGTTCGCAGCCTCGCACGCTATCTCTCTCTTGCATTCGGTTTGCCTTTGATTTAATGAAGCCTAATACCGGAAAGCTTTTTCTATTGGAAAAACATTTTTCATGTCAGACAACTGCCCAATCCAATTAAACAAAAACTGCCCAACTGCCAACAGTTTTCTCACTCTTGCGCCTCTAAATCAACTGACTCTCTCACTCTCCCTTTCTCTCTCTGCCACTCTCGCCATCTCGTTCTCTCGCAGCTGGTGCTTTTTGTATGTTATAAGTCATTAACTTTCTAAATAATCGCCGCAGCGTGTCAACTTTGGTCGTTAAACTTTCATCAGTCGAGAGGACGCGGTGGGATTCCGGATTGAGGATTGAGAAACCCGAAAAACGAGAGACCAAAAGGAGCAACAACAAAACAAGTAAGAACGTTGCAGTCGGGCGTTACCGACTGCGTTATACTCGTTCACATTCTTAATTATTATTATTATTTTCAAAAATTTCGATATTTGAGAATGGGGGTGGAGGTGGGGGTGTGAGTGTTGGTAGAGGTGGGGTGTGAGTGGGGATGAGAGCTTGTCGCCGAAATTTTGTGCCGATCTTTAAAGGCGGTGGCCAGTTATCTACCCTCTAAATTTGGTAACTCTAGCTTAAAAACTGTGGGAGATACAG
>SCDY01001267.1:0-32742 GCA_004143825.1 Drosophila micromelanica
TAAACCCAACATGCATACTCAAGAATTATTCTAATAAAATACGTGAACAAGAGCAGACGCTCGAAGAACAAACATTACAATTATTTCAATCATTTACACGAGTATAGAATCCATTTAGCCTGTCGATTAGTCAGGGGATACAATTTAAAATAAATATCAAATCAGTCAGTCAATCAATCAATCAGGTGATAAGTTTCATACATATTCTATTTTCTATATTCTAAATATATATATAGAAGCACTGTCAAAACAAATATTTGTATATGAACCAATATAGAAAATCAATCAATCAGGATGCATTTCTTAAATATGTATTAACATATCTCAACTTACTGAGCTAGTGAACGCCATCAGATGCTTGAAGTCCTTGGTGTGTAGCAACGATTTCTTGATGATGGCCAGCATAAGCAGCACCTCGGGCTTGTGCGAGCGGAATTCGTTGCTGGTGCAGATTAGCTTGTGCCAGAACATTTTTAGCTGCAGAGCGCTGTTGTTGCCGCCTGTGCCCAGCACGGGCAGCCCGCGCACTGGCAGCAGCAGCGACCCAATGAGCTTGCGCTCCGCATTGCTGGCGGAATAGAAGGTGATCTTCACAGGTCGATGGTCCGTCTTGATGCGCTTGATGCCCGCCAGGTCGCACTCCCAAATGCAATTGCTGTTGAATATGATCGTTTCGGCCGTCACCGACGGAGTGCCCTCCACCTCGAAGTCGACGGTGTTGAGGGCAGCATTCATTATAATCTGTTCCCGTTCCCCCTCCCTCATTTCGCGTCCATTAAAATTGATAGCTAAAATGTGAACAGTTATTAAAGGGAAACCACAATTTCCAATGATAAAAGATACCCTCGACGACGTGCAGCACCACACAGTAGGTGTGTTCCATAAAGTTGACGCTGCCATTCGCGCTGGCGCTGCAGCTTTCAGTGGCGGGCAGAGGACGCGGCTGCTTGTTCGACTTGACCATGTTGCGTCGCCTTTAGCTGCACTATTTTACTAACTGGAAAATTTTAAACCCAAAAGAAAACGTTAACTTAGCACTCAGCTTGGTTGGAATTTAACTTATGATCTGTGTGTTTGCTGCTCTCAAATAATTTTATTAAACATATACTTTGTTTGCTTATTGTCGTTTGTCGTGCGACATTTCTTGTTTACTACTCGACGAATACAAATGGCCGGCTTGCTTTGTCGTGTTTTTTCTCCGAGTAACCATAACAACGGTAATTTCTTTATGAATACTTCATGCGATACGCTAGGCAAAACGATAGTATCGCTCACAGTTGCTAGAACTTATCGATCGACGATACATTTCAAATAGCATATATGGCATACCGATACATTGCATGAAAATCGACTTATCGCAGGGCTCTTAGATTCAAAAAGCAAATTACGTTTATTAGCAAGAACTTTATTTGAAATGCAAATTGATATATACATAGAGTTGTGTTTATTCATAGTCTTAGTTAGTGATCCTTCAGCTGGCCCACCTCCGTCTCGTCATGTCCGTTCTGCAGTCGATGGTTCTTAAGCGCAGTGCCCTGAATGAAACGCTCGCCACACGTGTTGCACTGGTAGGGACGCTCGCCCGTGTGGCGTCGTATGTGCAGCGTTAGATCGTTTGACTGGGTGAAGCTCCTGTCGCAGTAGGTGCACTTGTAGGGCCGTTCGCCGTTGTGGATGCGCATGTGTTGCTGCAGCTTGTACGAGCGCGCAAAGCCCTTCTGGCACACCGTGCAGATGTGCGGACGCTCGCCCGTGTGGGTGCGTCGATGGCACTGAAGGTCGGAGGAGCGCGGGAAGGCCATGTCGCAGTAGTCGCACTTGAACGGCTTCTCGCCGGTATGCCGCCGTATGTGTATGATGAGATTGGAGGATGAGCTCACCGCCTTGCCGCAGAAGGCGCACAGGAAACTCTTCTGCTGCTTGGCTGACGTCTTCCCGGACTTCGTTGGAGCGCCTGTGGTGCTGGCCGTGCCAGGTGCATGACAATTTTTGACGTGCGCCGTCAGGCGATCTTTGCGATTATATTTACGCGGACACTGGCCGCATCGAAAGATCTGGCACTCGGCACTGGGCATGTCTGGCACAGGCATGGAACTGGGCTCCTGCTGCCCCTCCTCGCTGGGATGTTGCAGCTGCATGTGACGCAGCAGATTCGCCTCCCACATGAAGCGATATCCGCACTGGACGCACCTAAACTGTTTCTCCGTGTTGTCGCACAGCACGCGCCGGTGGTAGGCAATGAGATCCGGCGAGACGCTCTTGTAGATGCATCGGTCGCAGCCCTCGCCGATGCGCTCCAGCCGGTGCATGGCCTGCTGATGCTGGTGCAGCTCAAACTTGCGCACACAGCGCAGCTGGCACATGGAGCAGGTGTACTGGGCGGGCGTACCCGGCGGCTTGGCCTCCTCGTCCGTTTCCGAGTCGTCCAGCTGTAGCTCGTAGCCCAGCTGATTGGTAATGGAGTAGTTGAGCATGGAGTCCAGTGGATGATGTGTGCCTCCTGGCGCCGACTGCAGATGTTCGCGCAGTGCGGCAATTGTGGGAAAGGACATTTCGCACACCTTGCATTGAATGCACTTCGGGCCATGCGGATGCCGGCTGGCATTGAGCAGCGTCTCCGCATAGGGCAGCTGCTCGGCGCTGATTCCATGCCGCTCGATGTGCTGCAGCAGGTTGGCCCGCCGATAGAAGCGACGGGCGCACCAGCGACAGCGATAAATACTCGACTCCTGGGCATGCATCAGCGTGTGCCGCGTGAGATCCTTTTGCATTTTGAAGCTGCGATTGCATTCGCCGCAGTCGTAGCTGACCACGGGCAGCAGATGTGTCCCATTCAGCTGGATGCTCACCTTCGACTGCTCCGCACTGGCCTCCTGATGCGCCACCGCCGTGTGCAGCTTGAGATTCTCGCGCCAACGGAAACGCAACGGGCACTTGCGACAGAGGAAACGCCGTTGGGTATTCCTGCAGAGCGTGCGATAATGGTGCTCCAGCAGCTGCTCGCTGACAAATCTGGCCTGGCAGTAGCTGCACACTCGGCTCGCCTGCTGCCACGTGTGCCGCTCCAGCTGGTGGGCATACAGCTGATGCCTGCGGGCCACCTGCAGCGGGCACAGCTCGCAGCTGTAGCGGTGTCCGCTGCTTAGTGGCTCCGCGGAGTCCGAGTCGGAGTCCGTTTCGCTGCTGTCCAGACTGAGCTCCATGCCCGCCTCGTTGGTGATCGAAATGAATCTGTCCAGCTCCACGCCCGCGGCCACATCACTCTGTATGCGCTCGATGAGCTGTTGCCGATCCAGCGGCTGCGCTAGCTCTGGATACAGAGCTTGGCTAATGCTGGCCACGCTCTCCGGCCTGCCGCGCTCCTCATCGAACTGCAGCGCCAACTGGTGACTTGCCAGATGCGTGCGCAGATCGGAGATCTTTGTGTGCTGCGAGAGGCAAATCATGCACTGAATCTGCTTGCAGCCGTGGGGTCGGCACAGTTGGGTCAGCACCAACGGTATTCGCTGAAGCGCGGCCGTTGGCTGCGGAGCCTCACTGGTGATTGCTGTGTCCAGCTGCTGCTCGCCGTGCACGCGCATGTGTGACTTGAGCCCATCCTTGCGATGGAACTTGCGCTCGCAGTGCGCACACTCGAACTGGGCCAACGCCTGCGGCTGGTGAAGTCGCTTGTGCCTGGTGAGATCCTTGGGCCAGATGAACACCTGCATTGTAAAAGAGTGGACGTAGTTATTTAAACAATAAAGTGGAATTTACATTTTCTTAAAGACGTTCTAATAAGTCAGAGAGAAGGCAACACATTAATGTTGGAAAACATTTTCCCATCTTTTGATTAAACATGTCGTTTTTACTTTGGAGAAGAGTCAGTCCCTTCATCTTTATTATTATAGTTTTCTTTGAAGAATATATGTATGAGTGCATGGCTGTAAAGAAAACTGACATTTGGTGACTCTAGCTACATATTTATGGCAGATATGGTTTAACGCGGCTTAACCGCATTCAAAATATATAAATTGGATAGAGCAGTAATATATAAAAAAGTCTGCATTATATTAATTTATAATTATATATTAATTTCCATTTACCTTCTCACACTCGCTGCACTGGAGCTTGGCAGCTGCCGGCTGTCGCTTGCTTTTAAGCTTGGCGCTGGACTCCTCCGATTCCGCCTGCGCTTGCGCCTCACCCTTCTCATCGTGCTGCAGCTGTCGGTGCCGATCGTAGTTGGAGTGCCAGTAAAAGTGCAGGCCGCACTCCTGGCAGCGAAACTTGGCCTGTTGCTTGGCGCAGACACGACGGCGGTGCTGCTGGAGCAGCGCCTCGGCTACAAATCCCAAGCCGCAGAACTCGCAGAGATGCGGCAGCCGGTCCTGCAGCTCCGTGTGCTGGCTACGCTGATGCTGCAGCAGCTGGGCCAGACGCAATGTGGACTCGCCACACAGGGCGCACGTATGCCGAGTGGCTAGAGAGTGCTCCTGTACCGCATCACTCGATTCCGTATCGGAGGCAAAGAAATCCAGTTCCTGGCCGCTGTCCGTGCTGGCATTGAAATAGCGTCCATAGTTCTGTTCCTCAAAGTCGCCGGCAATGCGCGCGCTCAGTTCAGCCGGGCTGCAATCGAGCCCGTCGGGGCAATAGGTGCGAAAGAAGGCAGCTTGCTGAGCTTCATCGATGCCACTGCTACCGTCGCGATGTGTGAGCACATGGGCTCGCAATGTTGCCATGCTCTGCATGTGGGAATCGCACAGGCAGCACTGGAACTGGCGAACGCTCTGCAGCTGCTCTGGTTGCTCCTCCTGCAGCGAGCATGCGTGCTGCTCAAGATTCTGCTGCCAAATGAATTTGCCCGGACAGTTGGGGCAGCTGTGGCGCTTCAGTGGGTTGTGGCACTGCGTGCGCTGATGCTGCTCCAGCAGCCGCTGGCAGACAAACCCAATTTGACAGACATCACAGCGCTGTATCCATGCTGTATCCGCTTCCGCCTGCGTGTGCTCCTCCAGCGTGTGCCGCATGAGACGATGTTTGCGTGTAAAGGGCAGGTTGCAGGGCACACACTGGTATCGAGGCGAAATCCCAACCGGTTCCTCATCCGAGTCGCTCAGGCCGAGCTCGTAGCCATACGAGTTCACCACGGCACAGTAGTTGTCCAACTGCGCACGGCCCTGGGCAATCTCTGCGCACACCTGTTGCTTGATTTGCGCTAAATCCAACTGCGGCTGCTCGCTGCCGAACCGCTCTCTGATGACATCCGCCTCGACGCTCAGATGGGACAGCGTTTCAATGTGAACGTGGCTTGCTAGATGCTCGCGCAGCTCCTGGATGCGCTGGCACTTCAGGCCGCACAGCTTGCACTCGACCCGCTTTAGACGCGCCGAGCTGTAGAGACGCTCCGCGAAGCGCCATTCGCTGCTTAGCTGCATCGCCTGCCGTTTGGCTGCGCGGCGTTCGTGCGAGCGCAGATGGAACACGTACTTGTCCTTGCGCAGGAAGCACTTGCCGCAGCTGTCGCACACGTAGGCGGCCTGCTCGAAGTGGACGCGTGCGTGGCGCTGCATGTCGCGATGCCAGGAGAACGTCTTGCCGCACACCTCGCACGCATGACGTCCGTCCTCGTTGATGGTCTCCGTTTTGGCCGGCCGGCCGCGGCGACGCTTGAGCGGCACGGACTTTGCATCGTGAAAGCTGAAATAATATTTGTATGTAATATATGCAATATATTTATTTTCCGCTGCTTACGTGTCTTCATTTTCGCTGTCTGTGGCAGGTTTTGCTTTGCGTGCGCTGCGCCGCAGCTGCCTGGGCTCGAACTCCACATCCTTACTGCAAGTAGACACAATTTTGAGCTTCGAATATGAACTTTATGCATTTACCAAGCTACTCACGCATTAACGGCCGCCTGCGCGCTATCGCCATCGCTTTCCGGCTGCCATTTTAATCCATCCACATCCACATCCACCTCCTCATCCTCCCCCTCCCTTTCACGATGCGTTGCTTCGCTTTTAGCTTGACCCAAGGGTAAATCCAGGTCCGTTTCGGTTTTTATATGTTCTATGCTAATGTCAATGGGCATCTCGTCCAGGCACCTCGTCTGCATTCCTTTGCGCAGCTGCAGCAACAGTTGCTCCTGTGCCTGACGCGTCTGTACCACAAACGCATAGGCCGACTCCAGCTTGCCTAGGCAGCCGTCACACAAATGCTGCGGCAGGCCTTCATCAATGTGATCCAGCAGTGGCTACAAATGACACGATTTAATAACTTAATCTATAAACATTGTTTTTTACCCACATCGTTCTGCGTCAATTCGTGCAACATTTCGTTGAAACTTTTATTAGCGTATTTATCGGTGCGCGTGGTCAGGGGCAGCAGGCAGTTAACCTGCAGCGCGCACGTGCGACAAATATTCGACGGCAACATGCTTTTAATGCTCTTTAAAAGCCAATTTTAAATGCAATTCATTACAAGATGCAAAATATAAAATAAACAATTGCGTTATCGATTGTGGGCAGTTAATCGATAGCTGGCTCAGCTGTGCCGCGAACAGCTGTTTACTGCTGACCAGTGCTACCACACCAAGAACCACCACTGTTTTGTGTAATTTGCAAATTGATTGACGTCTATGCAATTTTTGTCTTGTAGATTCGATTTATAATCGCATTTAACAATGACTAGAACGTGCCGAATCTGCGGCGGCGCAGACGGACGCTTCTGGATCGAGACGCCAGTCAATAAATACGCCGAGAAAACATACAATCAACTGCTGGTGGAGCTGACCAAGCTGCAGGTAACCTCTGACCCACCCCCAGTCCATAAAACTGATAAGAAAAGCGTCGTATTTGTTGTAGGTCGCCTTGGATCAAGACGACAAGTTGCCGCCCTGGATTTGTCGAAACTGCGCCCAGAGATTAGAGCAGGCATACGACTTTGTTCTGCAGGCGCGCGAAACTCACGAGCGCTGGTTGCAGAATCTGGCAAAAGCATCCTCATCGGAGGACCAAGAAACCGGCACTTTGGAGTGTTTGCGAGAGACGCCCATACAGCTGTTGGAAATAGAAGGCGTCACAATTAAAATGGAAGAGCCCTCAGAGCCGGTCATCGCCTCAGCGGATCAAGGCAATCCAATTGATCCTCTGATCAAGAAAAGCATTGTGAATGATGACAGCGATGACGATGATGATGATGATGATGATGATGTACCGCTCAAGCAGCGTCGGAAAGCACACTGCAAGCTGCCAACTTTGCACAAGTGCAACAAATGCGACAAAGCCTTCAAATATGTCACCAATTTATTCAGGCACAAGCAGCGGGATCACAGCCCGGCAAAGTTGCAAGAAACGGAGGAGAATCCAAAGACTGATCGCACGGAGCCCTTTCTCCATAACCTGATAAAAAGCTCCATGGCAACACGCGCAAGCCCAACAGAGTATGTAAAGCACAGATTCAAAAAAGTTATTCAGCTTAAGATTTGATGTTTATTTCAGAGTGGACAACGACTCAACGGATGGTTATTACAAATGCGATCAGTGCGACAAGTCCTACAAGTACATAATGCTGCTCATCAAGCACAAGCACAAGGCGCACGTCTCCAGCCAGTTGCCAGCGCAGCCCAAGCCCATCGGCAAAAGCAATTCCAGCACGGAGCCAATGGCGGCCAAAACAAGAGGATCCCAGCGTCAACGCTCGAAGGCACCGAGCACCGATTCCCTGGTGCACAGCATCATCAAAGAGATTAAGTAAGTTGAGAGCCAAGTCAAATCGTATATTAATTCTCCTTTTGCGCAGCATACCCGATGAGGACGATGCTGGCAACTCCAGCGCGGACAATTACTACAAATGCGATCAGTGCGACAAATCCTACAAATATATCGTCAGTCTCATCAAGCACAACCACAATGAACACAAAGCGTACAAAGACTCTGATGAGGACGAGGACGAAGCCACCTCCTCGAGGTATGCAGCAGATGCAACTGCCATGTCGAAGCCCTCGCGCATCGATCGACGCGTCAAAGGATTTGATTTGCATCGGTGCAAGCCGAATGGCTCCAAGGAGATTCAATGCATGATCTGTCTGCGCAGATTTGTCAAACTGCGCGAGCTGCGCGACCATTTAAAGGCGCATCCCAAAGACTTTACCTTCGAGGCGCACGGCGAGCCGATTGAACGCATTGCCGAGGGCTTCTACAAGACCGCCGTGGAGTCCACAGACGCTGGCCTCAAGCGGCGCATTTTCAATGATCTCAAGGTGGGCTTGTTTGGCCGCTATTACTCCATTACCAATGAGGCGCGCTACGAGATGAATCTGGACAGCTCGGACACGGACAGCGACGGCGAAGCGGATGTTGTGGAACGGCACAGCTACGCCTGTGAGTTGTGCGACTCGTCCGATGCAGTCTGGCCGCGCAAATATCAACTGCACGAACATCATCGACTGCAGCACACCTGGCTGGAGGCGCCGCATGTCTGCCAGCGCTGTGATTCACGTTTCCTGAGCGCCCAGCTGCTGGATCATCACACACTTAAGCTATGCCAGAACACGCTCAAGCGTTTCATGTGCGACAAGTGTCCGCAGCGCTTTTTCTGGCGACGTAATCTGCGCGCACATCTAGCGGAGCACAAAAACAAGGTGAGCAGCCAGTGAACATATTTAATGAATTCACATTTAAAATCCCTTTTACATTACAGCAAGAGACCTATCCGTGTGATCAGTGTTCGCGCAGCTTTCAGGACAAGAGCGCCGTGACCAAGCACAAGCTAATGCATCATGATGTCAGCAATGAGCTTCTGCCCTGCCGCTGGTGCACGCGCACCTTCTATCGGCCCGCACTGCTGCACAAACATGTGCAGCGGCATGGCTTCAGCGGCGAGGATCTGCCCCTGGCCGAGACACTGCTGGCGGATGCCGCCAAGACATCCGGACCGAAGACAATCATTTGCAAGCTGTGCGACATGCAGTTCATTACCATTGCCGATCTGCGGCGGCACATCTCGATGCAGGGCCACGGCGAACAGGCTGCCAACTATATGATTAGCACCGAGGAGGGCTTTGAGCTGCTGCTGGATGATACGGACGAGAGCGACGATGATGCTGCGGGCACTGCCACATCCTATAGGTGTGCGCTGTGCGATATGAATTTCCATCGACGCCGCGAAATGAGCGAACATCAGTATTCGCTGCACACATTCGACAAGCTGCCGTATTCCTGTGAGCATTGCATTTTCAAGACAGTCGACAAGGTGGCTATATACTGTACAAAAAAAAAGAAGGGTTTGAAATATAAGTTTTCCATTACAGACCATGCTGGAGCATCACCTGCGCACGCAATGTTTGAACCAGGAGAAGAAATTCAAGTGCTCCCGCTGTGGCTACAAATTCATGTGGCGTGAAAATCTCGAACAGCACATGATCAGCCAGCATCCGAAGTCCTCCAATCAAGCGCCGGTGGCAATCAAGCGAAGCAGACGCTTCAGATATCAGTGTCCGCACTGCTGGCGCTCGTTTGTCGTGCAGCCCAGCCTAGACAAGCACATACGCGACATGCATGTGGCCAAAAAGAATCCCGGCAAGAAATATCTCTGCTCACTATGCGGCCTGGAATCACTGACGCCCAACAAGCTCAACATCCACATGCGCCGTCACAACGGCGAGAAGCCCTTCAAGTGCGATCTCTGCGACATGTCCTTCACCGTGCACTACGAGCTCAAGGTTCATCGGCGCAAGCACACTGGCGAGCGACCCTATCAGTGCACGTTCTGTGCCAAGGATTTCGCCAGGCCAGATAAGCTGAGGCGGCATGTTTACATGCACAGCGTTAAGCGTTAGATTTAGAAGTTAGACTAATCCAAACAAATTACCAAAAAAAAAAAACATTAAATGTTATTCAGTCATAACAGCATCTGTATTGAATTAAGTAATATTTAAACATATATTAACATCTTGATGTAATTTTCTGTGCAAATTAAGTTAAAATTTTAGTATGTAGTAATTACAAAACTATCTCTTATTTTAAAATTATAGATCTGCCTTTAATCTAGCTAGTCATTTAATCTGTGATGTTAGCAATTAAAAATGTATCTTTTATTGTGATCTTTCAGTTTATAAAAACCTTTTGGAAAAATTGTATCTCGACAGCACAGAGGTGGCTCAAGAATTGCCATTCAGTTATTCAGATGTAAAACTCTTATATATTATACGAACATGTCATGAATCACAATTTCCAGAGCTTTATCTTGGCGTATTTGATGCGCTCAACAACGAAGCTTTTGCTCAGTTGCGCTTTGAACTTGGAGAACGATAAACACGATCGCAGCCAAGTGACCGGAATAATAATAACAATTACAGTATGTCGCAAGCGAACGCGCCGGATTGGGTTAATCAACACCTTTTTAGTGGCCTATTAAAACGTAATTTCAATGATTTTGAGACAATCCAAAAGTTTGGCTGCAACGCAGCAATCAGCGGTGGCGAAAATTATCTGACAATTGTGCTGCGCATTAGGATTGAGATGCTAACTAAAGGTGGGTCAGTGACACACACATAAAGAGAGAAGAACGAAAAAGAGAGAGAGTGGCAATCTCAGTTCATAACAACACGTATTTTTCTATAGATAAGAGCAGCAGAGATGTGAGTTACATCTTGAAAATACCGTTGGTCAATGATCGTGGCGATGAGCACGATTTCCATGATATGTTCATCACCGAGGCTGATATGTACGATCGTCTAGTGCCCGAGCTGGAGGCGCTTTATGGCAAGCACACGCAGCTCCGGCTGAGATTCAAGCCAATGCATCTGAGGTTCCCCGAAAACCCGCCCAACTGTGATTACATATTGATGGAGGATCTGCGGCCAAAGGGCTACCTAAATCTGGATCGCATGCTGGGCCTGGGACAGACGGAAATCAAGGCAGTGCTCAAGAAACTGGCACAATGGCATGCGGCATCCGCTCAGCGAGTGGCCGAACTGGGTGCCTACGAAGAGAAATATCAGAAGAGTTACATGTCACCTGAGAGCTACAAGTGGATAGAGCAGGCCAATCTTACGTTTAATGTACCCTTTTTGGAGTGTCTGCACCAGTACGACCTGGATCCGGGTCATCAGCAGTTGATTGTGAGTGAAGACGAGATAAATGGAGAACGCTGCAGTCGGGCATCACCGACTCCCTTATACTCGTTCACTCGTTCTTAATTGTATTTGTTATTTTGGAAGATTTCGGTATTTTTGGGGTGACTGAGGGAGATTTCGATTTTTGTGATTTGCGAGGGAGCTATCAACATACCAAATTTTGTGACAATCTTTATAATTGGAGGAAATAGTCACCGTTTATCGATTTGCGATTTTAGGTGTAATTTTCAAGTCTTCCAGTGGGCGTGGCATAAGATTTATAAGGTTTATATCCAATTTCAAGTCTCTATATGTAATAGCGCCGAAGAAAGTTGCGGACAGTATGACGGTCATTGATCAAACCCAATATACTAGATTAACTTCGCGATCGAGTCTAAAAATAAAAAGTAAATGTTTTTGAAGTGCAAATTTTACCTTTTAAGTAAGTAATAAACTCGTATTTAACAAAAATCCATTAATATAATCAAAGCCATTGCTTAGGTAATTTTAATTTAGATATTGATACGAGTTAGCTTATGATAATTCATATATAATACCTGATTTCCAATTTATCCTTGTTTAACATATTGATCTTTATGTGTCTGTCTGTTTAAGGTTAAAATTCAAATTATTTTAGTAAATAATCAATCAATCCCAATTTTGCCATTTAAAATATTTACCTGTTTTCCTTAACTAAAATTAGTATTAGTTCAAATATTTCTGTTTCTTTGAGTTATTTTGCGGATCAATTAAATTTTTCCCATATTTTCAGACCAACTACACGGATCGCATGACAGATTTGTATATGGATTTTGGTCGCGTGGATGAATCCGAATTTAACGTGCTAAATCATGGCGATTTCTGGTGTAATAATTTCCTCTTCAAATTAAACTCAGGCGAAATAGACGACGTCTGTTTTGTGGACTTCCAATTGCCGAAATATGGCTCACCCGCCCAAGATTTGTTCTGTCTGCTGATGACAACACCGAATATGCATATTAAATTGGAGAAATTCGACGATTTCTTAGAGTACTATCATCAAGAGCTTGTGGCGCATCTCAAGCTATTGAAATATTCTAGCAAAGTGCCCACCATGTCGGAATTGCAAAGGAATCTCCGCCAGAAAGGTCTCTGGGGTGGGTTATGCATTGCAATTCTTATATTTATATATTATATTTTGTGTATTTATTTTTTTCTCCTTTTCCTAGCATTTGTATGCGCTCAGCGAATGCTGCCCGTCACACTCTTTCCCCCGAGTCCAGATTCCAACATTGATAACTTTATGGGCGACTCAGAAGCGGCTATGAACTTCAAGCGGAATTTGCTATCGAATCCCAGTTATGTCAAACAAATGAGGCTCATACTGCCATGGCTCCTTCAGAGAGGCTTTATAAACTAAGTACAACATAGAATTAAAAAAACTTTTAACTATGTATGTTTGTATGCATTAACCACATACAGTTACAAATGAACATGTACAAATATAAATAAATGTGAGTGTATTCTAGGGAAGTAGAGGGATCGAAAATGTAACATATCAATTTTTGGCTCATCAGCGAAATAAGAAGACGAACAAAAGATAAGTCGTGGGAGAATTCGTGACATTTTTCTGCACTGATGTCCCATCTATTATGTAGTTAGTGGTATTATCGAGTGATCTCGAGTCTTTCTACATTAAGTTGTGCAGTGCAAGCAAAGTTAAAATTATTAACAAACATAATGGCTGAGACAAAATCAGTTTCGCTAAATAGTGAATTTCTTCATGTAAATCGAAAAAAAGACTTGAGCAGTAAATGCATAATTAAATCCTGCAGGTATAAAATAAGTTCTGAGAGCATTACTTTCCCATCAAATGAGTTGTATTTTAATAAATGGGTTACATAGTGCCATTTACACGGAAATTTGAATAAAACTAAAGAGCCAATGCAAAAAAAAACATTTCATTAGCTTCGGCTAAGTATTGCAGAGATCAAAAAAGTTCATTGGCTTCGCGTAAATTTATTATAGAGTTTAAAATAAATAATAAATATAATAAGCAACACTGTTCGTACTTAAGTGGTACATTTATCGATATTGATACATTGTCGATACAAGCTTCGATACTTTTACTTTTTAATTTGTTTTAGCAGGTCGGTTTTAAGCGATCGGCGAAATTATTAAAATTGAAATAGAAGCTATATCGGAATTTTTTTGCGGGCGGCGCTCTTATATGAAAATAAAGATAATTTTATTAGTAAATAAGTTACTATGTTAGCAAAACTTGGCGTAGATATGTATTATAGTGGCATACAAATCATACACAAAACTACATATGTATACAGATATAGGGCATTTTTAAACCATTATTTTAGAGTGTGCCAATAGCAACGCAATGTAAATATAAAGAATCAGATGTCAATATTGTGACGTCACCTTCTGTTAATCACGCTCATTTCTTTCGGAGCCGAATAACGCAACCTTTACATCTCTGAATAGTGGGACGTCACAGTTCCAAGAGCGCAGAGGATTTTGCAGACCCTGGTCTCTCCCTTACTCGTGCTTTTTTGTGTGAGCGAGCAAGGTATAAAAAACAATGCGCTATTTCGCCTAACACACACAAATCAACCAGGCTTGCCTCATTATTTGTAAAATTTCGAGTGACATTAGGTCCCGTGCAAAACCGAAGTCGGTGTGGGACATTTCACGCAACAAAACGTCTGACATTTTTTAGTACGAGATGTCCCATCTACGTGTTATGAGGTTAGTGGAGTGCAGTCAACGCGGGCAATGCTCTATAGTGTGGGGGAGCAGGATGTAAAAAAAACGCCATCTGCCTGTGGGACCTGTCACGCAGAAAATGCTCAATTTTTGTGTACTAGATGTCTCATATACAGACGTATTATCAAGTGATCTAAATTTTTTCTACTTGAAATTTGTGCAGTGCAAGAAATCCTAAAATTAATAAAAACAATGGCTGAGGAAAAATCTGTAAATATTAAATTTGTGCATCCAAATCGCCAAAGGGTGCAGACTACTTCAAAGAAAGACTTGAGAAAGAACAGCAGTAAGTGCATAATTGAATCCTGCAGTGCAAGGTATAGAAAAAGTTCAGAAAACAATCCAGTTAAACTATTTTCCTTTCCATCAAATGAATTGTATTTTAATAAATGGGTTACTCTGTGCCAATTGCACGGGAATTTGAATAAAAGAACTGCTAAATTATGCAACAAGCATTTCGAACGCAAATATATGGGCAAGGTTAAATTAAGAGCCAATGCAATTCCAACTTTGCACTTGCCAAAAAATACCACATTAGCTTCGGGTAAGTTTATTGTAGAAGAATAAATACCTAATTAATGTAATATGCAACACTGTAAATAAATATAAGCGATGTTAGTGTTTGTATCGATATTGAAATGCGCTGTAATATCGATATAGCTAACTCCGATACTTTTACTTTTCGTAATTAATTTGAGCGGGCTGTATTGTTAAATGAGTACAATTTAAATAATAATAAACCAAACTTAAAAATACAAAAGCAACATTAGAAAAAATATCGTACAATACTCAACCGGTTATTTATCCGATTAAAATACTTGGGTAGCAAATTATTACATTCAAATTCTTTGGGCCTGATGTGAAGTAGGTAGAGGTATACGTAATTGCTATTTTGTAATTATGTATATAAATTCGCAAAATAAAGAGCATTTAACATGTTTAAAAGGTTTGTTTTCTGAAGAGAAAGATTCAGTTAGTTTTTGTTATTTGTGTACACACCAGGCTCGAAGAGTAAATCTTAAGAGAAAGAAATATTTCTGATAAGCAATTCATAAGCAAGAGAAATAGCGAGAGAGAGAGAGAGAGAATTCAAAGCTGAAAAGTTTCGAGAACCTGAAATTAGTTTACCAAGAGAACCCACCAAAGCTTATTTAATATTGAAATTCTGACTTTTGTACAAATAAAGCGGCAATAGGCAAACAAATACTAGAAGGTGATGGGCGTTGCAGTAAAAATAAAATTAAAAGTTTTATTTCAAAGGGAAAATGGCAAGCGAAATAAAAACGAATGCACCGGCCAGCAAAGTACCCGACTGGGTGAAGCCTAAGCTGTTTCTGGATGTGCTGAGAGCCACCGTCAAGGGATTCTGCAAGATCAAAAGCTTTAAGGTTGACAGTGGATCTGCGGCAGGTGAAAAATATGCGACGATCATGTTGCGTTTGACCATAGGAGTCGAACTTGAAGGTAAACGACTTTCTGCTTCCAAAACTGAAAGATATCTTATCACACTTAATCTTAATCTAAATGCAGATGGCAAGGACAAGTCCGTGTCCTACATGCTTAAGCTTCCGCACCAGACGGAACAATTCAAAAAGCTGACGGCACATAATAATATCTTTGAAGCAGAGCGTAATATGTACAACATATTTGTGCCCGAGCTGGAACAGATCTGGCGTGATGCCGGAACGGAGGTGAGGTTCGGTGCTAGAGCCTATGAACTAAAGGGTGCCAGGTCCGATTATATGCTGCTGGAGGATCTGGTGCCGAGGGGCTTTATGAACATGAATCGTTTGGAGGGCTTGGATCAGGCGCACGTTGAAGCATCTCTCCAGAGATTGGCGATGTGGCACGCGGCATCTGCTGTGCGAGTGGCCACCAAGGGTCCCTATCCAAAGCAGATTATGATTGGCGTCTACAAGGAGGAAAATCGTGCTATGCTAGACGAGATAAACCGACCAATATCACAGAACTTTGTCATGAGCTGTGCGACCTATGAAGGCCACGAGGAGTACATAGACGAAGTGGTAAGGATAAAAAGTCTATAAAATATTATATATTTCTTTTCCGTTTTTCTAAACAGATAGCCTTACAGCCCAAAGTGATTGAGGGCATGTTTAAAATGTCAAAACTGGATCCAACCGAGTTTAATGTATTGAACCACGGTGATCTTTGGTGCAACAACATAATGTTCTCCCACGACGCTTTTGGGAAAATAAAAGAGACATATCTGGTGGACTATCAGTTGCCCAAGTACGGTACTGTTGCCCAGGATTTGTATTACTTTCTGTTGTCCTCAACCAAATTCGAGGATAAGCTGACGAAATTCGATCACTTTATCAAATTTTACCACGAGCAACTTGCCCAAAATTTAAAACAATTGGATTATGCGAGAGCCATTCCCAGTCTACGTGAGATACACATGACGCTATTTAAGTACAGTTTCTTGGGTAGGGAGCATAACATATTTAATTTGAGTTTTTGAAGTTTAACGATATCTATTGTTTTTAACGCAGGTTATATGACTGTCACGGGCATTATGACAACCGTGCTATTGGAACGCTCGGAAGACGCCAATCTTGAGAATTTTGTAAGTGAATCCAAGGAGATGAGCGATTTCCAGAGCTTGATCAATACAAATCCTCGCTATCGCAAGCATATTCAAGTCGTACTTCCCTGGCTTTTAAATCGTGGCGCTTTACAGAGTATATAGTAATAAAAATATACATATATGAAGAAAAATCACTTTATAAAATGAACAAATAAATGCATTATAAACGCAGGAAACTGCAAAAAACAAAACAAACAAGAATTTAAAAAATAAATGTAGTATATATGAAACACATACAAAACAGTCGGCAATCTAATCAGAATTTGTGTAGCAAAACAAAAAGCA
The DNA here is from genome assembly GCA_004143825.1 of Drosophila micromelanica. Classification (NCBI taxonomy): domain Eukaryota; kingdom Metazoa; phylum Arthropoda; class Insecta; order Diptera; family Drosophilidae; genus Drosophila; species Drosophila micromelanica. The sequence goes on from SCDY01001267.1 coordinate 16,746, forward strand.
AAAATGAGATACCAGAAAGCTCACAACAGCTTAAACAATATGTCTTATAAGTAAAGATAAGACTCTCCTTTCTATTGCCAAAAAATATTCTCATTTTTCATAAGCTTGTAAAACACAAATTTAGAGATGTTATTTTAAATTCGAAGATAAACAAATAAAACATTTATAATCAATACATAAAAAGCTTGATAAGTAATATTAGTGTGTGTTATCAGTGACATCACAACAACAAATAAAGAAACAGCAGAGAGCGCTGAAAGCTTTAGGCACTTTGAATTCTTTATAAACGGGTTAATTGGTCTAAATGGCTCAGTTCTTCCAATAACAACAAACAAAGTACAAACGCTTTTTATTTATTTAAAGAGCAGCACAAATGTAAAGTCAACAAACAACTAATAATTAGTAAAAAAGCTGAATTGCAAAATAAATAATACCTCTTAAAATAAGTTTGAATATATTATTTTAAATTAGAAATTATCAAATATTTTAGATGAACACAATTGTTTATAGTTTTTGATGGTGGAATACCGATTAAGTACTTCACTATGAAAGAGCTTTAAGCTAAATAAAATAAATATAAGTCGGTTAGCTGGTTAAAGTTCTCCAGTCTTTCTGCGGAAATCACATCGCCACAACCTTTTTTAAATAATTTGTTTAAAAATAATTAAAAATGTCCTCAACAAATGATACGAAATACAATCCTTGCAAATGGCTAAAGGCGGAACTTTTCGTGCAATTGCTGAAGGAGGAATTTAAAGATTTTACGTCAATAAAATCGTTTAAAGTAATGCCTGGCACAAAACAAAACCGGCGATAATTATGCCACTGTCATGCTCCGCATAGAGCTGGGAGTGGAACTGAAAGGTAATGGGGGAGTGGCAGAAAGTCGATAAGATTGTTGTACATAGCACTATCAAGTGCACTATCAAGTGCAAATCTTACATGCTGAAAATACCACACAGCTCGGAGGCTTTCGAAGAAATCCTTGGGAAGAACAAGATGAACATCTTCGATATGGAACGCGACATGTTTATGATATACGTGAAGGAGTTCAAGCAGATTTATCGCAACGTGGGCCTGGGCGTTGAATTTGGTGCCAAGTGCTATAAGCTGGACATTCCATACGATCATGTGCTACTGGAGGATCTCAGACCGAAAGGATTCCAATCGGTAAATCGCCAAGCGGGTGTCGACGAGGAGCATACCCTAGCCAATGGCATGCGGCTTCGGCCGTTCGGGTGGACACCATGGGTCCGTATCCCGACCTGATGTCTGAGGGAATCTGTAATGAGGATGGCAAGCAATTTATAGGCAAACTGACAGATGACATGATACCATATGTGCTCCAGTCGCTGGTCACAATTGAGGGGCACGAGCAGTTCTATGAGGATATTAAAAACATGGAGGGTCACATAACGGACCAAATTCTGCAACTCAGCGCCGTCGATCCGAATGAGTTCAATGTACTCAATCACTCTGATTGCTGGCTGAGCAACATAATGTTCCGGTTCGATCGGGAAACGGGAAAGCTATTGGATTCCTATCTGGTCGACTATCAGATGTGTAAATATGGCAGCGTCGCATTTGACTTGATTTATTTCCTGTTATCGTCACCCAAACTGGAGCTCAAAGTTAACAAATTCGACTACTTTATAAAGCAGTATTATGATCAGCTGATCAAACATCTGAAGCTCCTGAATTAGAGCAAAAAGCTGCCCAGTCTCATTGAGATACACACAGCGCTCCTCAAGAACGGTATTTGGGGTGATTTTCGAGACAATTGGAAACATGAATATCGAAAAGACAAACTTCTTAAACTTTTCTCGATTACAGGGTATTGGACGGCATGTGGCGTCATGGCTGGAAGCACACTGGAAGCCACCGAAACTGCCAGTTCTGATAATCTATTTGCGGACACGCGGGAAGGATTCGAATTTCGAACTCTTCTTTACTCCGGAAAGATCTACAAGGAGCATTTAAAGGTTGTTCTACCGTGGCTTCAAAATCGCGATGCTTTTCAGATTACAAATTAGCTTAGAATGTAAAATAGCTAGTCTATATGTGACTTATGTTGATCCTTATTTAGGAACAACAATTTCCATGTAAATTATAAATTGATGGATGAAAAAATGTTATTACAATTGATGGAAAGTGAACCAATGAACTTTATACAAATCAGTATAGACACAATTTTTTCATCAAACGATTATTTGTTTTATTTTATCAAGTAAGTAACAACATGTGCTTATCGAAAAAAAATTACAAATCAAATCAATATATGTATGAACATATATATTGAAAATAAAAAGGTATCCTGAAGTTTGTATGACGTATTAAATTACTAAATCAAACTGTAGCTTTAACTGTAAAGAATTACTATATATTTATAAAAGTTTATCGGATTTTTAGAAACCAATATTAATTGTGCAATCAAATCTTGATATCTTCAATATTTTTTATGAATCTAAATAGTTTTAAAATACACAATTATTACAGTTTTGATAAAAAATATATAAGCTTTATTATTAAAAATAATAATAATATATTATATGTAATATATATAAAAAAAATTATCATTATCCAACATAAACTGAATTATTTTATATTTAAATGTTTTTTTATCGAAGAATTACGTAAGTAATGATAATAACAACTTTTATCAGTGCATATTTCACTAAATGATTATAAAAATAAAAAAATGTTAGATACTATGTATTAACTAACTAATATCAAAGCTCTCAAAACGTAGTCAAAGAGTTCCATGAACACAAACTGTCATTCGGAAAGCTCTTCCGAACAACTTTAATGTATTTCACAACTTACCCATATGTATATATCTATGTGTTTGTGTTTTGAGAGCGTCCAAAAGCTTTGTTAATTTTTAGCTTTGCTCAATTTTCATACGATAATTTTGAACATTTGAGGTTTACGAGCGAAGGCGAGCAGTGTAAATAAATAATCGCAGTGAAAAAGCTAAACAATTATTTAGAAACGAGTTTACCGCCGGAAAATCCACTGCGCCAACTGTGAAATTTAAATTTAAATTAATCAGCAGCTCAAAATGGCAGCCGAAACAAAGCCCGTGCCCACGGCCAGCAATGTGCCCGACTGGGTGCAGGCCGATCTCTTTGTGGATGTGCTCAAAGAAACCGTCAAGGGATTCTCCAGAATCAAGAACTTCAGGGCCGACAGCGGATCGGCGGCAGGCGAGAACTATGCGACGATCATGTTGCGCATCAAAATAGACGTCGAACTGGAGGGTGAGTGGTCCCATTCCCCATCCCAGCTGACCCTTATCCGGTGGGACTCACAATTCCTCTCTTCTTTGGCTGCAATTACAGATGGCAAAGATAAGTCGGTCTCCTATATGCTGAAGCTGCCACATCAGCTGGAGATTTATAAACAGATGATGGAGAGCAACAATATCTTTTTAGTCGAGTTCGATATGTACAAGAATATTGTGCCCGAGCTGGAGGAAATCTATCGTGAGGCCGGAGTAGAGGTGAAATTCGGTGCCACGGCCTACGAGCTGAAGGGCGCCAAAACCGATTATATTCTGTTGGAGGATCTGCAACCGAGGGGCTTTAAGAACACCAATCGCACAGAGGGCCTCGACCAGACACACACTGAATGTGCCCTGAAGAGGCTGTCGATGTGGCATGCCGCCTCCGCGGTGCGTGTTGCCACCAGGGGACCCTATCCGGAATATGTGACCGTCGGCTTCTACAAGGAGGAACTGCGTCCCATGATGAAAGAGATGAATGGCAACTTGTCACAGAACTTTCTGAAATGCTGCAAGTTGTACGAGGGCAACGAGCTGTACATTGAAAAAGTGGTAAGTGGAGGGAAAAAGTCTTTTGGGAATTTTAAAATATTTACTAAACTCGTTCAAAAAGCGATTAGAGATTAGAGTATTTTTGATTGGTGCAACGCTTTGTAATAATTCTATTTTAGAACAGAAACAGCAAATTTGACAGGCAGTTTTATTTTCAAACCTTCTCACGCCAAAATATATCAAGCTAAATTAATAAAATAACAATAATTAAACTGTGAACCTCAACCAATTTTTTTTTTTATTTTTTTTAGAAAGAATTGCAACCCAAGATCACCGATCAAATGTTCAAAATGGCCAAAGTGGATCCCAACGGCTTCAATGTGCTGAACCACGGTGACTTTTGGAGCAACAACATGATGTTCGCGTACGATGCCTTTGGCAAGATCAAGGATATATGCATGGTGGATTTCCAAATACCCAAATGGGGCTCAGTTGCCCAAGATTTATACTACCTACTGATATCCTCCACCAAGCTCGAGGATAAGCTGACCAAATTCGACTACTATATCAAGTACTATCACGACAATCTGGTTGAGAATCTAAGGACACTGAAATACACGAAAGCGGTGCCCACACTGCGCGACGTACACATATCCCTATTCGATTACGGCTTCTGGGGTAAGCGTCAAATGATATTTAATAATATCTGTATAAATTCCAATCTAATAAATGGTTCTATTATTCTAATAGGTTACGTTATTGCGACGGGTGTCATGAGCGCGGTTTTGGTGGATCCCACGGATTCGGCTAGCTTTGAGAACTTTCTCAGCGATTCCACGGAGGCCACCGATTTCAAGACCCTGCTTTACAGCAATGCCCGTTATCGCAAGCATATCGAAGTCGTTATGCCTTGGCTGTTGAACCGCGGCGTCTTCGAGGGATTCTAAAAATGTGCCTGTCTTTATGCAACACATCAACACATATCAAATGTTTGATAATTTCATTTTTATCGCACTTTCTGTTTAAATGAGTCACAACTGAAGAATTGATTAATTGATTCGTAGTCGCAACAATGTGATCGACAATTTTTTAACGTAACGATGATAACCAATTTGTTGAAATATGTATTAGAAATATATAATCTAATGTTTTGTGTCGGGATTGCTGAACTGATTTTCATTGGTATTCACGTTTTTCTTTTATATCAATAAAGTTGGCATAAAATTAGATTTCTTAGAGATTATTCGAAAGCTTTAGAAAATGGCAAGTATATAAAGTATATAAATATTATATTATAATATATTATAATAAAAGGCCAAGCAAAGTAATTATTTTAAAACATAAACAACGATTTTGAAAATTGATATTTATCTATATTAAAGGAAAGACAGATGAGCAGATGGGAATGCCAAAATTTACTTAGGTTGCTGTCCTGATGAAGAATATATACATTTCATTCTTACTTCAATCGGTACAGGGTATAATAAATCATAACAGAACAAAGAAATATAGAACTACAATGCAAGTGTTCCCTAAAAACCACACACGTAACAAAATCATCACAAATCACTTTTTAAAGTTTCAACTTCAACTTTATTAACTGCAATTGCACTTAGAAATTTTGAAGCTCGAAGCTTTTTTTGTCAGATTTTACAATGTGAGCATTGAGCGAAAGAGAAACCAATTGGTGAAAGAAGAGAGTGTCACAAATACATACAAATAAAATAGTAATTTGTTTGAGCGAAGAGATCAGAAAGCTTTCTAGTGGCACTTAGAGAGTTAAGAATGCAATAGAACCATTAAAAGCCCATTGGCATGTACAGGAAATACAACGTCATCAACCGTGACATGCATATAACAACAACATATAATAATCATGCCAGCCGAAGCTTAAAGCGAGCCACCCGCCAGCAAAGTGCCCGATCGGAGCCCCCCTAGCGATTTGTGGATGTACTAAAAGAAGAGGTTAAGTGGTTTTCCAAAATCAAGAAATTCAAGGGCAGAAGCGGCTCGGCAGTGGCCGAAAACTATGCGATAATCATATGTCATGCTGGCGATATATTGAATTATTAGTATCAATTTTTGTTATTTTTGCACTCTAAAACAAGTGAGAAGGCTCTATTCGGGGCCGCCCGACTAGGGCAATCTGGTTCCATAAACATTTCAGCTCGCTTATACATACAGACACAAATTCACACATACACACACACACACACACACACAAATGCACGTAGCACTCACTTTCCTCGGTGCGCGTGCCCTCAGTACAGAAACAAAATTCTTGTTTTCTTCTAAACGAAAGGTATGATCGTTATGAAATTTTCAGGACTTGTTGGGGGCATCAAAATCTATGTACAAACCGATTTGCAGGTATGTAGTATTTGATTTTTTTAAGAACAAGAATAAGACCAGCTTTCTAGCTTTTGTAGTCTCTGAGATCGCTGCGTTCACACAGACGGACAAACAGATGGACAGACGGACATGGCTATATCAACTCAGCTCGTCGCCCTGATCAAGAATATATATACTTTATGCGGTCGGAGATGCTTCCTTCTGTCTGTTTTAACAAAACCATAATACCCTGTTTTACCCAATTTCAATGGGTTCAGGGTATGGTATTTACTAAACAATACACTTTTATAAAACGCAAAAACCAGTGCCCACTCTGCGGGATATACACTTGTCGCTCTTCAAACATGGCCTATGGGGTTCGATGAGCCTAAAGTTTACATCTATCAGATATGAATAAAAATGTATGGACCGCAACAAGCGTTATAAGCGACATATTGCTGGATTCTAAGGATGTCGCCAATATTGAGAACTTTCTCAGTGATTTCGACGGAGAACAGAATTTCAAGACCCTAGTCTATTTAAATGCACGTTATTGCAGGCACATCCAACTGGTTCTGCCGTGGCTTTCTAATCGCGACGCTTTAAAGATCTAAATTTAAATTAGGTATATCGCAAACGTTTCAATAAATTCCTTATCAAATTTAGATTATTTTAAACAAGTATTATCAAAAACACATTATGTTCTCTGTTATTTATGATTTATATTCCAGTATGGTATTTAGGCCGATATTTAACCACCAACAAACTTGCGAAAGCTTTTTCAACTGTTGTTGACAGAAGAAGAAGAAACCAAGTACAGTACACAAGCGGTATGTCCAACAGCGAAAATCTCGATAATTACTTATGTAAAATACATTTCGTATAAGCTAATTAATACTGTTAACAATTAAAGTAAAAATAAACGTAGAAAAATATTATGTTTTTTTTTTCATATTTGAACTTTTATAAAATAAATAAATGAATATCTCAATCTTATGACCTATTTGTATTGTGCCATGTTAAAATTGGTGTACGTATATTACACGCCTATGTAAACAGATGTTGTCTAAGAAACTATAAAGCTTATGTAACAGCAGTCACATCTTATATACACACATATAAGTATACTACAATTTTCAGCTTTTTACAAGCCAAAGTAAAGAACCCAAGAAAGAAAGAATATTCTAAAATACGCATGCAAATACATATATATGTATATGTATCTACATAAGTACTTTGAACGTTGTCTGTCACATGTCCGACTGAATCACAGTGCACACCACGGGCAGAAGCAATTAATAAAGAATCACCTAATAATTAGAGCGCAAAGCGATAGAACGATAGAAACGAGGGTGTGTGTGTATAGAGTGGGCAGAGACCCGCTTTAGGTTGCCTTATCAATAGAACAATTGGCGACGGTCTCATATCAAATGTTTATTTAAAAATCGTACTGCCCGAACTTCAATGTGTGTTTGTGAGAGACGCTTTTTGCCGGGTTTTGGCGAATACATATATATAATTACAAAATCAACTTTAATTGAACACGGCCAGATAAGGCATTTTCTTCAGTTAATGCCAAATCGGGCCAAGCAGAAAGTCTAACGTAACGCCAGTTCGTCATTCAAAATCAACCGTTGGCCGAACTGCATTCAATTGTGCCAGCAAATTTATCAATCGCGTCTCTCATTTTGTCAATTAAGGAAAAAGGTTTGTGTCGCAGTCAAAACTTCGAGATGTTGTTGTTGTTATTCTTGTTAAGATATTATTTTCAAAATACTTGAAATTAACTCTTTCATGTCAGTCACTGTTCAGAAGTCCCAACGTTTAGTTTTTACAAGAGGAATTCAGATAAAAGTGGTTTTCAAGAAAAGAAAGACAACTCAAATCTTTAATGGTGTGTCCTTAAATGGAAAAAATGGAAAACTTCTTTATTAATAGGAAACAAATTTTGTATAACAAGCATTTTTAGCATATGTCCATTAACAAAATATCCAAGAAATCTGTTTTCGTTGTTGTAAAAGCTGACATGTGACCTGAGTTATGAGGTTCTATATAATTATATGACATTGTGGCTTGATAATAACCTAATCACCATAGATATACACACATACATCAGTTTTGCATTTTTGTTTGAAATTCCAAAATGGAAAATTTAAAACTTTGACTTGACAACAATAGATATTTAAATATTAAAAGTTATAAAATCGGCAAATAAATTGTTTGAGAAATTAGTGCAGCAGATATATTTTTTGTTTAATAAAAAATATGTTTAATAAAAAATTTTATAAAAGCCTGACCATTGATACCAATTTGATAATTTAATATATTATTATATTTATTATATTATTATATAAATATATATATTTTAAAATAATATTTCATATTGGTACTCCCCATATTTTCTTTTTATTTCTTCTATTATTGCCTCTAAAACTGTTGAAGTGGAAAATCGCCACAATTAGATTTATTGATAATAAAATAAATTGCAATTACCGTTTTCAAACAAAACCCCATAGATTACAAATTTTCTCGTTAAATTTCTGTGTCACAAAAAATACCCTTTAAAAGCACTGTAAATAAAGGCATAGTTAATTGTTTGTTTAAGACATATCAAAATTGACAAATATAATATTAAAGAAGTAAATATTTTCCATGCATGAATTCTAGAGTATATAAACGCCTTGACGTTTGCTGAAATAATAAAACAAAAATGCTATGGGGCCTGTAAAAATTGGGTGGGACCGCACAAAAGATAATATTATTTGTAGGGAATATTGAAAATGCATTGCAACTGTGTGTAATGTGTGTCAAACGAGTGAATTAATTCGCATGAATCTACGATTTAACATACATTTTTCCAGTAAACTTTTATATTGATATTTTTGCCCTTGATAACCAAAAACAATCAGCTGATAGTACTTGGACCTACTTCCAAGTTTGTATTATATGGGTCTGATTATGATCCATATCAACTTCGCACTGATGCATATAAACATAAATCTATCTATTATCAGCGATAAAATTAATTTAATTTAAGTTGGGATTTCTAATCTGAATTTATTGCAGGACCAAAATGTCTGAACCCACGCAATCAAATGGACACTCTGAGGCAGCGGACCCTAGTTTGCCGCCCTGGCTGCCCAGAATCTCGCTGGAGAATGCGGTACGCGCTCAGATTGGCGACTTTGAGAAAATACTGTCAATCACGCCGCAGGCCTCGGGTGCTGGGGATAACTACTCCACGCTGATGTTGCGTCTGCTGGTGGAGGTGGAAGTCTTGGGTAAGCGGACAGCAGCCAAGCAAAAAGTTAAGCTGAAATTGCTTATAATATTTCCTTGGGTAGACCACAGCACCAAGAACGTGTCCTTTGTGCTGAAGGCTCAGCACAACAATGAAGTAATGGCCGCCATACTCAACAAGCTGCGTCTCTTCCAGAAGGAGGAGCAAATGTACCACAGCATTATTCCCAAATTCGAACAGCTCTATGCCGATGCCGGCAAGAGCATACAATTTGCGCCCAAGGCGTATAAAATCGATCAGGATTTGGGCGTCGATTACGTGCTGCTCGAGGATTTGCGAACGAAGAGCTTCAAGAATGGCAATCGTTTGGCGGGCCTGGATTTGGAGCATATGCTGCAGGTGCTCGAGAAGTTGGCTGCTTTCCATGCCGCCTCCGCCTGCTATGTGGAGCACTACGGCATGTTCGGTGAGGAGTTCACCGTGGGCGTGTTCAGTGAGGCCAATCGCCAACTGCTGCAGGAGTTCAACGCCTCGGGCGCATTTTTGGCACAGCTCAAGAAATGGAAGAACTGCCAAAAGATCTACGAGAAGTTGGTAGGCTCAAGTATATATGTGCATATGTGAAACTGTTTGTACTGACTGAATGATTGATTGACTGATGGGTGATTAAGCGACAGTCTTAATTGAATGATTGACTTACGATTGACTGCCTGACTGACCGATTACATATTTGGTGCCTAACTTATCGACCCACTGATTGACACACTAATTCAATGACTCTTTACCTGTTTGATTGACTGACTAACTGATTAACTGACCGACGACTTACTGACTGATTGATTGTGATCAGTGTTTGACTGACTAAATCAACGACTAAATAAATGCCTGATTGACTGATTGACTAAGTGATTGAGTGACTGATGGATGATTGAGCGACTGTGTTATTGGATAACTGCTTGACTAACTGATTGAATTTAAGTATGTGCCTGACTAATCGACCGACTGATTGACAGACTGATTCAATAACTTGTTAGCTGTTTGATTGACTGACTAACTAACTAACTGATGAACTGACCGACGACTTACTGACTGATTGATCTCTTATTGGCTAACTTTTTAACTAACTGATTGAATGACTGACTTACGATTGACTGCCCGTTTGACTGCCTGTCTGACCGATCACTGATTACTGATTACTGATTGACAGATTGATTCAACGACTTTTTAACTGACTGATTGATTTACTGTCTGTTTGACTGACTGTTTGATATTGAGTGCTTATTTAATTCTACATCAATTCCTTTTGTGCCAGGCCAACAGCGATGAGTATTTGGTTGATCGTCTGCTGCAGGATCAACAGTACTCGATGAAGGACTTTAATGTGCTCAACCATGGAGATTGTTGGAACTATAATATCATGTTTCTATACGATGCCTTCGGCAAGATCAAGGAAACACTCTTTGTTGACTTTCAAGTTGGCAAATACGGCTCCCCCGCAAATGATCTATATTATCTGATACTTTCGTCTGCGGCGCCCGATATTAAGACCACAAAATTCGATTATATGGTGCGCTTCTATTTCGACAACTTGGTGGAGAATCTTAAGCTTCTGCAATACCATCGCCCCTTGCCCAAGTTGAAGAACTTGCATGCAGCTCTCTTCCGCAACGGATTGGCGGGTGAGCATTAAAAATAGCTTTCCAAGACTACTAAATTACACTTGCACAACTTCTAGCGTATATGGTCGTCTCGAAAGTGCTGCCCGTTGTCATGCTGGACAAGGCCGACAATGCCAATTTGGAGAACGACGAGTCCAAGGTCAAGAACGCCATGTACACCAATCAGAAATATGTTCAGGTAATGGCCGAAATTCTGCCATGGTTGGATAATCGCGGTCTGCTCGACTGGAAGTAATTATCATTAGCAGCGAATGCTTTATGTAAACCAAAACAAATAATGATCAAATTTTTGGTCACGCCATGTATAAAATGTATTATTATTATCCGAAATAAACACATTAACAATTATAAGAGGATAAGACAGATTTTGCCGTATCTATTCTTTTGGGATAAAGTTTCTCGTTTTGTTATAAAAATATCAGATGATATTTAAAAGTTTGTATATCCCAGTATATCCGCTATAGTATTAGTATTTGCTTGTTAATATCAATTTTAGTTAACTAGAAGTTAAAGTAAACTTTTCTTCCCTTTACCACATGATTTTGTTCACGTTACGTTAAAAATGGTCAACAAGATGTTAAGTTTGTTTTTAACTGTTATTCACAGCTGTTTTTTTTTTTTGACAAACATTGCTAGGCGTTGCCAGATGTGCCAGGTGACAACACATCAATATCAATTGAGCAGATATTTGTTCAACAAACTGTCGAATAGGTCTTAAAATTGTACGCCTATAAAATAAAATGCTTCGATTGCAGAGATTATTCTGACTACGTGACAACTTTGTAACACAAAGCTGTAACAATAGGCTATCAATAAGAATTTTATATAAATGTACGCAATTAAACTTTTGCCGTTTTCACTTACCGGCTCTTGCAAACTGCCTGCCAGCAGTTTATGTACCCCTAGCCATATTTATTGCGTTCAATTACACTTATTTTAAGTCAGAAAGTACATTCGGACCAAGTAAGGGTCCCGTTTCTTCCGCACGAATTAAATAGATGCGAGTTTCATAGTATTTGCTTTACTTTAAAAACGACAGACTTTCTTGCGGTGCAAACAAATGCAACACGTAAGTGCATATTATATTACTCCATGGGAATCATCATTGGAATAAGTTATAAGATTGTGCAAATCAATTCAAAGGCGCGGTTACAAACTACCCTGTAGCATTTAAAACTCAACATGTTCCACTCACACCCCTAGCTAGTGCTGACAAGGCCAATCGATATCATTTTCGATAACAACCGGATTTGCAGGTTAGATTTGAAATTTAAAATAACTTAAAATTCTGGATAAACGAGGAATATGTTCGCCAAAGAACTTCTGATGAATCTGCATATTTTAAACAATCCTGTTTTTCAAAAGAGAATCTAAACTTTCCATAGGATGTAAAAAATCGAATAAAATACAGGTAGTCTATATACAACTGATAATTAAATGCAAACAAGTTAATCTTAGTAACAGTATCATAGGCAGGTTTTTGAACTTGACATTGACTCAATTATTCTGTAAATGTTAAAAGATAATAAATGGGCTCGCAATAACGTTCAATGCAATAATAACTGTCTAGCTGCAGTTAAATAGTGTATACACAAACCTATACAAGTCTATCTAAGTCATATATCCGATACGTAGTAAAATAGTTTAGTCATAATGCGTTTCAATTTTAAGCTTTGCAATGTCATATTAGATTTGTCGTCATATGGCGAACGGAAATATTCGACTCTGCCTTAAATATGGCTGAACTAGCTTCGCTGCTTATACAAATCATCATTATATATATATTAAGGAGGTTTTTTTTATTATAGTCTGTACTTTAATTGTTCTAAATTTGGATATTTACGTGGTATTATTAAGTATTGTTCCAACACGTTTAAAGTAAACCCATACATATGTGTATGTTTATGTTCATATCAATTAATTTTGATTAACCACAAACTTTTTCGCACGCGCCCAATTGATAAACTAGGGCGAATACTTGTTTATAAAGCTTTACGATCAACCCCACACATTGCACCACAACACACACACACACCCACCCACACACACACACACGCATACACAAAATTAGCCCCTACGCTGAAAACGTCAGAACTCTGAACCGATAAACACTTGTAAACGTACTTGGGTCAATCAGTTAAGCTCAGTTCATAATTGGGTATACCTTCAAATAATATATAAATGATTTGCACACACAACCGGTTTGCTCTACAGAGGCGAGCCACAGCCGTAGACCACGGTTCTCGCCAGTGTTGTATAAAGTGACGTGCGGCGACAAGCGTTCAGTATTTGTTCAGCGTTTGAAAACGCCGGACACTTGTTTCTCGTGCGCTACGCCTGGAATTTTAATTAAATCTATATAGCCTATAGCCGTAAGTGTGTTTTTAATTAAAAACTAACAGTTTGATTGGCGTAAGCACAAATAAAAATTAGTTATTACGTCCGGCTTGGATTAAAACTATTTTTATAGTTTCATATAAGAGAGATTTACGATGTGGGAATAAACGATCTTATATAAATCATCGTATATAATATACAAATAAAGGCTCAACTATTAGTACTATCGTACAAATTTTAAAAGTAATACAGTGATCAGTGATCAGTTCAGTATTTAATCGAAGAAAAATATAATTAAAGCTTAAATAAAGAATGATATAAAATGAAATATATTATAACATGATAACTTATAATTATATTATATTTCGTCAAAATATTCAATATCTCATTTCGATTAACTATTGTGATCAGTTAATATATATATTATAATATACGCTATGATGATAAAAACAAAACCACAAAATATGATATGCATTGATGATGTGAAAAAAAAAAAAAAATAATGCAGTAATAAATGATCAGTTATCTGATTCCCCACTTGCAGAGAATGTCACCCAATAACAGCAGCGATGCCAGCAAGCCCGTAAATCCCAACGAGTTCCTGGTCATACCCAAGTGGATAAATGAAGACTACTTTCGGCCCATCGTCGAGAAAGACGTGGAAGACTTTGTCAGCATCAAAAGCTTCACTCCGATTGCGGCAACACAGCCAGGTGAAAACTACACATCGATCATGGTGCGTATTTTCATCGACATAGAGCTCAAAGGTGGGTCGCACAACTTTCTCCATGATGATGTAACCCCAAATAAACATCGAATGTCTACACCCATGTAGATGGCACCCAGGAGCAGGTTTCGTACATACTCAAAACCATGCTGGATGCGTCGAAGGGCGGCGAACTGATCGCTGGAATGAACTTGTTTCCCAAGGAGAAGCAGATGTACCAGGTGCACATACCCAGCTACATTCAACTGTACAAGGAGGCGGGCGTAGACATTGAGCTGGCGCCCAAGTGCCTGCACGTTGAGGAGAGCCCCGAGAGCATAACCCTGGTACTGGAGGATCTAAAGCGGCAAAACTTCCACAACGTCGATCGGCTCAAGGGACTGGACATGGCTCACATGCGACGCGCCCTGCGAAAGCTGGCCGAGATGCACGCCGCCTCTGCGGTGATCTATGAGCACAAAGGACCCTTCGACGAGATATACTCGCAAACAATGTTCGCGGAGAAGAATCGACCCATTTTCGAGGGGCTTGGCCAGATGCGCATGGAACAGTATTTCAGGGCGATGCGCGAGTGGCAGCTGCCCGATGTGGAGAGATATATTGCGAAGGCCCCATCTGCATCTGAGTATTTCGATACCGCATTGACCTTGAACAACGTGGACGACACCGAATTCAATTGCCTAAATCACGGTGATCTCTGGTGCAATAATATCATGTTCTGCGATGAGGGACCGGAGGAGCGCACACTGTTTGTGGACCTGCAAGTGGGCAAGTGGGGCTCGCCGGCCCAAGATCTGTGGTACGTAATAGTCACATCGGCTGCACTGGACATTAAAATCAAGGAATTCGATCACTTCATCCACATCTATCACGAGCGCCTGGTCGAGTGCCTCAAGCTGCTGAAGTACTCGAAGCACATTCCGACCCTCTCGGAATTGCACGTCACGATGATAAAACACGGCAATTGGGGTAAGATTACATAACGAGCATTTTACGATTATGAAGTTGATCCAATCTTTACTTCTATGCCAGGCCCAATAACGGCGAATGGTGTTTTGGTTGCCGTACTCATGCCCTCCGATAAGGACTCATCCATAGATATGATGATGACGCCGGGACCCGAAGGCGACGCCTTTCGCTACAAGACCTTCGTCAATCCCTACTACGTCAAGGCCATGCTGCAGCTGTATCCGTTCTTTGATAACAAGGGACTGATACAAAGATGCTAACTGTATACATACAAATACTTATGCTGTACATACGGAGGTGATACTATTATTATATCGTATTAACGAAATCAAACAATTTCCTTGTCTTTCTGAAAAAAAACCAACACCAACAACAATGAATAATGAATAATAAAAATAAATTTGTAGTACAATATCATTAGTGCAAACGTTATCAATGTTTTAACTTATTTCAATGCCACATAAACCCACAATATCAATTTTAACGATGACTGGCACAACGCGCTGAAACTAGTTTGTATTTAGTTGGGTTTCCAAAGATAAAAATTCGCTATGCGAATAATGTACACCCTTTCCGTGGATACTTTAGCAATATTTAACAAAATATTTGAACAAAGTTAATTACTAATTATTATAAAAATACTAATTATTATAAAAAATTATAGAATTTAAAAGTCTTTAATCCTTACAGTAAAAATTAATGTGCAATTAAAACACATATTAAAATTTTAGAAAAAATATATTAAAAATAGAATTTGTATATTTTATATACAAACATAGTTTATACAGTTTCGTATGTAATTTGAGAAGACAATAAATTAAAAATGTTATGAAAAAAAAAAGTAAGAACGTTGCAGTCGGGCGTTACCGACTGCGTTATACTCGTTCACATTCTTAATTATTACTATTATTTTAAAAAATTTCGGTATTTGAGAGTGG